>CM065385.1:39450000-39575000 GCA_033060915.1 Euryodendron excelsum | reverse complement strand
TTTTAATTATTATTTTTTTCCATTGGCTACAAGTAGAAAATATGGGATAATAATAACGATGCTAATAATTAAACCAGCTTAATCCCAACTCATCAATGTAAAATCTTCCAGAAGATACTGTAGAGAGAGAGAGAGAGAGAGAGAGGGAGTCAGGAGGGATCTTTAGTCTGAAGCATCATCGTCGTCTCTAGATCCAATTTGGACCAAACCAAGAATTAACATCCCAACCTCTTTCTTTCTCTTCCCCATTCTCCTCTCTCGCCTACTATTCTCTCTTAATCCCTGACCGGGTCAAACAGGGGGGGGTTTTGGGAGCTGTTAAATTGGCAGATGAATATAGGACGATTTTGATAGAATACATACACACTGAGCTACAGATTGCGAACAAACATATTGTTTGGAAGAACATCAAAACAGAACCGATGTCTGGAAATTGCGCTTCAGTCATGATTCGGGCGCTTTCAGGTAAGCTTCTTTTGACTTGGGGCGACTTCCCTCTGTTTAGTTGATGATGCTGCGAATTTGTTCCACCAGGGTCTATTGCCAATGTGTGTTCTTTTAAAGATTATGTAATGGGTTGATCGTACTTTTGAGCTATCTGATTAGGATTTTGTGTGCGTCTGTGTATGGGGCTGAACTCCGGATCTTATGTTTTGATGCATCGAAGTTTGTATTGAAGTGGGTATACACCAGTATTAGCTTCTCATTACTGTTTTAAATTTTTGAATCTCCGGGTGGTTCATATTTTTACTTAATTCAGCTGTCAATTAGTTGTTGATATATGTTTTGCAGAGGATCTATTGACAAAGTACAGAACTCTATAGGAGTTAATGAAACCTATGGGCATATATTTAGGAAGGTTTATATGCTACAGTAACTGGGTTTGTGCTTTCACATCAGTCATCTATCTCTGATTATTTGCTGTACTCCTTGAAGAATATCTCTTAGTTGTTGAAAGTATCTCATGGAAACAGAATTTCATTCGAAATAACAGTTAATATTTGGCAATTGTATTTCCTGACCAGAATTTATAATTGTGTATAAGAATCAAGAAAATTTTTCACATTAGCTTCATTAAAGGCGCCATCAATATCAACGAATATATTCTGCTCTATATTTGTTTGCAAATTGTCTTGCATGGACTATAGGTGTAAATAGGTGCATATATGTCCCGTATATAGCTTGTAAGGCATGTACTTTCACTAGTTTTCTTTCTCTATACTATAAAATGTAGTACGTTTGTAACTTTACCTTTGGATCTCCATAGGTTGCATTTTCTTAATTTCAGCATTATCTTGAAGATAAAAACGGGAACAAAATGAGGATGAGGAACAAATACCGGAAACCAACCACTTTACGTTGCAATGCAGGAACCAGATGCTCGTTTTCTGTTGTTGTGTGGAGTCTGGTGGGATGCCTTCTTATGCTCCACACGTACTACCTTACTCGGGACAAAGATGGGGAGGGTGGAGAGATCCAAATGCGCATGGGCCACCACCCTGTATTCCGTGAACTTGAAGAGGTGGAGGAGGAGAATATTCAAATTCCACTGCCAAAGCGAAAACGATCACCACGTGCTGCCAAACGGAGGCCTAAGCGGACAACTACAGTAATTGAGGAATTCCTTGACGAGTCTTCCCCTCTTAGGCATGTATTCTTCCCTGATTGGAAAACTGCTATAGATCCAATGAAGGATGCTGGTAATGAAAGCCTCTCCTATTATCCGGGGAGAGTTTGGCTGGATACTGCTGCAAACCCTATCCAAGCTCATGGAGGTGGTATTCTGTATGATGAGAGATCAAAGACATACTATTGGTATGGAGAGTATAAAGATGGGGCCACTTATCATGCTCACAAAAAGGGAGCAGCACGGGTAAAATTTTAAATCTGAATTCCCACTCTTAAATTCTTGATTACGTATTAATCCATGACCAAAGAGAGTTTTTCATCCAAGTCGTGATTTTAGTACGATCTAAATATAATAAAATTATTCTGGGAGGATCAGATTTCTATGTCCTTTATACTCTGGTTCACATTGCATGTGCATGCATGTTTTATGACTAGTTAGCTGATGCTGGTTTCTATTGCTCATTTTATGTGTGAATGATTCTGTCTGTGTAATTTAAACTTAAAACACCTGTTCACATGTACGCTTTTTATGGTAAACTATGGTTTATTAACCCTATGCTCCATGTCGAGTATAACACATAGGAAAGAGTAAAGCTGATTGCACTTTTTTGAAGCAAACATATATGATGTGACTTGTGAGATTCATATGACCCACGTATTAGCGTGATGCAACTAAAGACTGTTTGTTGAATTCCAATTTCATTATTTGTGGATCTCTTCTCACCTATATCAAACAAGTCTTTGCACAAAAGGCATGAGAACTATAGGTATAAGTGTCCAACTCTCCTCCGAATAGAGATACTTAGGTAACTCACCACTCCTCCGTACCGTTCCTCCTCTCACGCTTGGCTCCACGTGACAGTCTACCGAGGCGACGTGTGCACCAAGTCAGCTCACTCACCGAGGATAGCTCAAAGAGCGCTTCCTCCGAGCTAAGACATCGAGAGGCCCTTGTTTACAAGTGATATCAAGGCACACTCTCCGCGGCATTCGCCTATGGCTTCGCGCTTGGCACCTCCTGGCACGACCATGGAACTTCTCTGTCAAGCGTATCTCCATATTTAGCATAATTCTTTATATAAGTGTATCTCCATAACCTAGGTTGGGAGCAGGACCTAGGGACCTTAGCGTGGGATCATCAGGAGACAAGTGGATTGGAGGTTAGAGTGGAGGGTTTGTTAAGGGGCCTTACCCCTCCGACTGGTCTTAAAGAGAGAGGGATCTCTAAGCAAACGACAAAGCGCATTTAATGCCTGAGCCGCCTGAGTCACTGCCATCATTGTTACCACAGAGACGCAGAGTTAACAATCAGAATGTCGATCTTCAAGAAGTCTCAGATTGAGGAACCAATCAACAAAGGGTTCCGTATCAGGTTTGAGGAGCCAATCATCAATGACCTTGACGGTTGAACAATCAATCATTGAGTACCTCCCTCACCTATATAAACGAAACCTTCATTCGCCATTGACAAGATATATTCATTCCACCTTACATGCTCACCACCAACCCTTAGAGAATCTTTTAAAGTCTCTCCAACTCTTTGGGACACTGTCACTCTCTTTCTTCTTAAAATCGCCTCAACTCTCTCTCCTTCACCTCCGGTGGTCCTTCGCCTAGACAACGTCTGCTGTTAACTTCCCAGAGGGTCACTCTCTACTGGTTTGACTATACACCCCTCACACCACTCCACACACAAGAACTTTATGCCATCTTATTCATTTGTAGGCAGAGCATATTTTCTTTTCTCTACTTTCTTTTTTTATTTGTTTTGTTGGTTTTTTTTTTTGGGGGGGGGGGGGGGGGGGGGGGGGGGGGGGGGGGGGGGGGGGGGGGGGGGGGGGGGTCATACACTCAGAAGCACGGATTCTCCTAAGAAGGTGTTGTGTCTATATCAAACACTTCTCAACATGTGTCCAAATGCGTTCCATTATTTTTTATAATTTATTTAGAACCGGATACACTTTGGACAGGACACACGTGACTTGGACACCCGTGTCCATCACTTAAACACACATGAAACACGCTTCAAGTTTGAAAAAAATAACTTGAAATCAAATTGTAAAACAAAAATAATATTGATTTTGTGTATAATTTGACGTTTAAGCTATGAAATACATAGTACCTAATTTCAATTAATGTTATCACATAATTTTTTCACTATCTTTCAGTAAAATATTTTTATATTTGACATATAAAATATATACTTTTGGTGCATCCCTACCGTATAGTGTCCTGCATTTTTTTTTTTTTTGAAAATCATCATGTTGATGTGTCCGTGTTGTGTAGTGTCATGTCGTGTTTGTGCTTCTTAGTTCATGTATATCTTTTTCATTTCTTTGCAATTATTATGAAGATCAAAATATGCACTGGTCATGAGCATCCTCTTCTTCTTTTCGTTCTTTCTTTCAATTTATAAAATAACCCATATCTTTTTTGCTTTCACAAGAAAGGGAGGGTATGCATCATAAAGCTAGGCTCTCCACGCATCTGGGGGTCAGATTGCGTCATCCTTTCATGTTAGTCTTTAAGACAACAGAGCAGTGTGGACTATCATTTTGTGAGGCATTTTTAGGTGTTCTAGTTTGCACAATCTAAAAGCACAGAGTTAGACTTTGTAGTTTGCACTATTTAAAAGTTGAGCACTGCTATCGGCCTATCACAGTTGACATAACCACGTGAAGCTTTAATCTTTGGAAGGATAGTTTTAAAAACTTATCCGTGGATTGTGGATGCATTACATGCTTGGCTTCTGAAGAAGCCTATAGCATGGACAAACAATTTGGTGTGGAGGGAGTTTTGCTGACTTGTGTTATTATAGCACCCAAAATTTCAAACCAAAAAATCCTAATAAGTGAACTCCAACACCCTCACCCCCCCCTCTCTCTCTCCCTCTCTCCCTTTCCCTTTCCCTTTCTCCTTCTTCCCTTTTTAGAGAGAAGGAACTGTAGTTGAGATCAGCTAGAAGATTTCTTTTTTGCCTATTTCCGTGATAGTCGGACAATATACATTCGATGGATGATATTTGATAAAAAAATGTTTTGGTTGGAGAATTTAGATGGTTTGCATCTATCTAAGAAGCACGGATATAGATATGGACACATGACACGGCATTTTAAAAAAATGAAGGCACGGACATGGCACAAACACGGCAAAAAAAATATTTTTATTTGTTATGTATATGAACGTAAAATTCATAAATCATCAAAACAAGATGAAAACAAATAAATAAGGTCACAATTATAATACAACAACTAACTAGTTAAGGATTTGAAGAATTAGATTTGGGTGTTTTATGTTTTGGTGTTTTAAAGTTTTGAAATTTATAAATTCGACTCCATTTAATACTTTCAATAATAACATTTCAATCTCGCCGTGTCTCAAAACGTGTCCTACTAGTGGACATGTGTGTCTACGATGTGTCCACTAAAAAACATATCAACAAAAATATTTGACATGGCAATTGGCATGTCCGACACGTGTCCTGGTGTGTCGAGAAGTATGAGTGTCCGTTATGTGTCCGACACGGATACGGCACCCTAAATGGCATGTCCGTGCTTCCTAGGCACCTATTAACTGATCAATCAGAGAACTGATGGTTGCAGATGTTATTGTGACCTTTAGAGATTCCGATGCATGAGACTTAGCATTTGGCACTGCTCATTTAGCTGGGCATTTCCATGAAGAAGAATACATAAGTCACCTGGGTCTAAAGCTCATACATTCAGATAAGATTGTAGGAAATGAGTCAAATGCTTAATGTGACAATCAGTATAATGTTTGAGTCAAAGATTGCAGCTCTGGAAAAAAAAGTTAGGATTTAGGCCTGATGTTTGCCAGTTGAAAGCATATATGAGACATCCGTATGATGTCCTCATTCTTTGGGATCATATCTTTGTTAGGATTGTAGGTAGAGAAGATACAAAATGAATATTGTTTCTAAAAATCAGAGATCAAAAGGATAACTTTCTGTGAATGTCGTGGCTGGATATCGCATTCTCATTCTTTAGAAAAATGTAATAGGGATAGAAGAAAATCTTATATTGCAAGCAGGGTTGTCAAAATCGGGATCCTAAATTGGATCGATCGAGGGGTTAACAATCGGATCAAGGATCAAAGATTGTAGACCAAAATTGCGGATATTGGATCGTAGGATCGGATCAAGGATCGTAAGCCTAAATCATCGGCAATGGTTTTTATTGGTAACAGATCACACTACATCACTTCTGCAGAGGACATTGTAACACAATTGTTTCAAATAAGCCAAAAATGACAATTGAGAACTGAGAATCTGCTGAACATGTTTTGCCTGTGTTTAGTGACAGTGTGATACAACTTTTTTTTGTTTCCTAATGTTTTATTCCATGTTAGATGTACCCAAAAGCATGAGCCAAAGAAATGATGAAATGTATTGGTTTCCAAGGATTTTAGTAATTCACCCATTGACTATGTATTTAGCTTATTTGTTGCAAGTGGCAATAGTATTTTAAATACCTTTCTCTATGTAGGTTGACATTATTGGTGTAGGTTGCTATTCTTCCAAGGATTTGTGGACTTGGAAAAATGAAGGCATTGTGCTGGCTGCAGAAGAAGCAGACGTGACCCATGATCTACACAAGTCCAACGTGCTTGAGAGGCCTAAAGTAATTTACAATGAGAAGACTGGTAAATATGTGATGTGGATGCATATTGATGATGCTAACTATACCAAAGCCTCAGTGGGCATTGCTGCAAGTGATTCCCCCACTGGTCCTTTCAATTATCTCTACAGCAAACGTCCCCATGGATTTGACAGCAGGGACATGACAATCTTCAAAGATGATGATGGTGTGGCATATCTCATCTACTCTTCTGAGGACAATAGCGAACTTCATATCGGTCCACTCAATCAAGATTACCTTGATGTGACACATGTCATGAGAAGGATTCTGGTGGGACAACACCGGGAAGCCCCAGCTCTCTTCAAGTACCGGGGAACTTACTACATGATCACATCAGGCTGCACTGGCTGGGCCCCTAATGAGGCACTGGCCCATGCAGCTGAATCAATTTTGGGGCCGTGGGAGACCATGGGAAACCCATGCATCGGGGGCAACAAAATTTTTCGACAGACAACATTCTTTGCTCAGAGCACGTTTGTGCTTCCTTTACCTAGCATTCCGGGTTCTTTTATATTCATGGCAGATCGGTGGAATCCAGCTGACTTGAGGAACTCAAGATATGTATGGTTGCCTTTAACTGTGAGGGGAGCAGCAGACCGGCCTCTTGACTACAATTTTGGGTTCCCATTGTGGTCAAGAGTGTCAATATATTGGCATAAAAGATGGAGGCTTCCTCACAGGTTGAGTGGGAAGAAATTATAGAATGATTTCCTGCGGCCTTATTGTATCATATGTGCAGGTTTGCTCTTTGTTCTCTCACTAGTTGTCATTGTTTTCTCTGTATCGAAACATCATTCTCTTCGGTTCACAGCGCAAGGTATAGTATGTTCATTCTCGAGCTCTATTGGTCACTTTGAAGATCTTTGTGTAGGTCATGTTAATACTAGTTCTTGAGGAAGGGTGAATGTCTATGGAGAAGGATCACCCCATCTTGCTTGAAGTTTTGCTTATAATTACACTCTGCTTGGTCGAGCTTTCTCAAATATTTTCTTTGAACATAAATGGTGTGAGTTGGAGAAACCAGTTCAATGTGGCCAGCCTCAATTGAGTTTGTTCGGAGTTGGCCGTTGGCATGACTAACCCACTTGTCCTACTGGTTTTATGGGACGACAGATGGCGACAGTAGGGCGTGACGCGAGACTGACACAACTAAGGTTGATTGGAGCATAAATTTTTGGTCTATTGAACTCAAAATCTGATTTATGAGATGAGTATGAAGTGGAACTTAAGGTATGTTTGCTCTTATCAAAGCTTTAGATCTGAAACAAGTTTGCATACGAGTTTTATGTGTTCTATAGGTGTAATATATGTGGAACAGTTTGTAAACTTTACTAGTTAACAGAGGACATTCAACAATTTTTAGATAATTTCAGACAAATAATAAGGAATGGAATTCTGATTCACTTCCCTCTACTCAAGCATGACATGTTGACTGTGCTATGAATTTGGTGAGCACTTCATGATTAAAACTCGGAAATAAAAAAATGTGATCTTTTTAGTTTGTGAAGTGGAATTTTCTGTTTGGATTTGTAGAATACATGAATTTTAAATTGGAAATGATGGTTGAAATTTGTGAGATGAAACTTTTTGAACCAGACCCACTTGCAACATTTTGACGTTGTTATACCATGACTCATTGTTTTGCTTTTGGTATTCTAGTTTGGTAAACAATAGGGATAATCCAGACGGAGTGGTTAACCAAGAAAATAATATTATTTTATGTTGGTCTGATTGGGTTTGCTATAAAAAAAAATTGGATATTATATACAGCAAAATAATGAAAGTAATTAAAAAAATAGGGACAAAAGCTGCACTCTCTCTCAACAACGGTTCAGCTGAAAAGGGTAAGGGAAAAGAAAAAACACTACAAGTCATTGATGAACTAATCAAAACCCTCTGTGTTTAGTTGTTTATTAAGGTTTGGCAAAGTGATCAAATCATTGGATTTGGAGGCATCTTCTGTGGGTCAGAAGAGAGGTGGCCGTGGGGCAGATTTGACCTATACGTTCTTCGGTGAACTTTAGGTGAACTATAGCCCAGACCAAACTTAAGCCCAAGTTGACGCAGCCTGGACCTAGGTCGGCCTAGGAACATATTTACTGTGAAATAGTATTTTTTTTTTTTTTTCATTTGATCAAAGACTAATATGAACTGTCGAAAAATCGACCGAGCTAGGAGGTTTTGATGTGTGATAATGGAAAAATTATTAGTTGGGGTCTCCATTATTAGGTCGGGTTTTGACTCAACTTCTACACCTAATAGGTGGGTAGCGTTGTAAAACTATCTAAGCTATTTAGGTTCGGTTTGTGTTTAGTTCATTAAAAATTCGTTCGAGATCGGCTCATTTATAATGTAAACAAGTAAACTTGAACACATTTTGACTCTAATTTATTTTATGAGCTCGGTTTAATAAACTTATATATACTAAAAAATTCAAACTACTCAAGTTCGGTCCTATTAAAGCTCACTTGAGCTCAGATCGAAAGTTAAACAAATTAAATTTAAACACATTTTTAAGTTTGTTAAAATTTTTAAATTAAACTTGAACAACGTGTTACTTGGCTAGGTTTGACTCATTTACAGCCTTACTGGTTGGGAAACTCATTCCATCACCACATGAGTAGAGGACTCAAAGTGCACCGAATAATTTCTCATGATAATGCCCAATCCTGGTGGACACGGGTCAAGGATAATAAGACAACTGGACCAGTTAAACATCGAATGAACTTGGGAGGACTTATCGATATTGTACCATTTTTTCCTTTCTTTGTTTCCTTCCCCATTTTTTCTTTTGAATGTAATGTCAACATGCGGCTAAAGCAAATTGTTTAACAGATAAGTCTAATTATTTCAAGTCAACTGTCCAAAAAACTAAAGTCATTTTGTACTCTGATTGGCCATTCATACGAAATACCCCCTCCCAAAAAAAAAAAAAAAAATGGAAAAATACTAACAATATTTATTGGAAGACTGCCAAATCCACAGCCTTCTTCTTCTTTTCAGATGGGAGGTAGTGGGACTGGGAGGGCTGCAATCTTTTGATGTACCTTTATATTGCAAATCCATTTCTAGCACTAACTCCAATGGTACGGCAGTACCGATTATTATCATTTAGATTTATCCTTTATAATAGGGACATATCAAGTATATAAATGGTAAAAAATATAACAAAAATAGTATTTAAAAATAAAGTTTAAATGCTATATTCTCATTAATTTTCTTTTCGCCTGATTTTCTCAAAAGTATATTTAACAAAACAACAAATACAATTACAGCATTGCTTTATTTATTTATTATTTATACAAGACAATAGGAGGATGGAAAGGGACAGATAAATTTGGAATTCTCATAGAATGAGTGTCCAAAGCGCCAGTAATAGGTAGGCCAAACACTCAACTACAGCCTTGCTGACACTAAAAAAGAAAAAAGAAGGGCCTTATCTAAAGGAGAAAAGAAAAGAAAAAAAAAGGCGTTGAACCTTTTAATAATGTCCTCTTCCTTTATATTACTTTACAAAAGACTGTCGACTGTGATTTCAATAATTCTACCTTTAACAATGAGGCCCATGTTTTTTCATGGGTCATAACCTTAAGAATAAAATTTTGAAAATGAGCATTTGTTTAGAGAAAATTTTTTTTTTGTTTTTTTATTTGAAAAATGCTATTTTTTTGGAAAAATTTGTGTAGAAAATTTCACCAAGAATAATGTAGTAATATTACTTTTGTATTTAAGAGTCATAAGGATATATGTTTTGTTTTAAAGTGAAAGGTTCTCATTCAGCCACATTATTGTGGACAAAATTTTGTAGAAATTTTTTGATTATATAGTATTACCTTTTTTGTTTTGGTCAAGAGGAAGAACAGATACAAAACAACTAGATGTTAATGTATTTACCAAACAAAATTCTATTAGGCTCAAAATTAAAGAGTGATGCTACACAAACAGAAAATAGTACCTAAAATAAATACAGAATGATGTGAAAAGTCTTGATTTTACTATTTAAAGCAAACAGACACATAAAGATGGCTTAAATTTTTAAAAATGTCATTGTCACATTATTTTGATTAAAAAAATTTTATAAAAATTTTGCAAAAATTCTTTATAAAATGACACTGGTATTCTAACTTTGTTTTGGGTTTTTCAAGTTTATTTTGTATTGTCCACTTCAAAAAATAAGGTGATTGCTAAATAATAATTATCGTAATTTTATCCGCAATCCCTCTTTTATAGCATAATAATAGAACCTATCCAAGTGAGATAATAAATTCTAGCAATCTCTACTCCATAAAATTGAAGTAAACTAAGACTCTGCTTAGAATTCAGATTTTTAGTAGAAAAGTAAAATATAAAAAAATTAAATAAAAATAAAAAATATTTTTATTTTTTTTATATATTTTTTTTATAAAAAAAATTCGAGTTATAAACCAAACATATAGCATAATCGACAAAAAACAGAAGTAAACTAAAGTAAAAGAGATGTAGGCTACAGCTTTGCCCATCAATCTAGGCTATCTAGCTGCCTCTACTTGTTGCCGACTTGCTCTAGGTCCCATGAATGTTTCAAGAGTCGTCGTCAATGCTCAAAAGAAATAAGCAAAGTCATGGGGCCCGCTCTCTCTCTCTAAAAATCCCAGATTGAAAAGCCCACGTAAAGAAGGAGATACTCTCAAAAGGAGAGAGAGAGAGCTGGGTGGAAAGGAAGTGGTATGTTAACATGGAGGGGGCAAGTCTCATCGAATATGAAACCCTAAAAAGAAGTTCCCACTATAACACTCTAATTTTCTCTATTTCTTTGTTTCCCTCTTTACGTGGGCCAAAAAGTACCACTTTATTGGCCTTCCACCATCTCCACCGCCACCGTGAGGTGGTGGGGGCCATAGAATGCCCGGAGGTCCTCTCACTCTTTCCGGGAAAGATGATAGAGAATGGAGATAAAGAAAATATAAAATAGACCATATATATACTTACATATATATATATATATATCTATCAATACAGCGTGCAGGCCACTAAATCCATAATACCTCTAATGACTAGACACCTTTCCTTTAGATACCCCCCAAACACAACCTCCCCACTCAGTGGCCGTCCTAATTAAAGATTCTATGGTCCCAACCAGCAGATAACGACCTTTATACGAACTCTTCAAATTTAAAACCTTTTGTTTAGCTCTTAACACCTCTGAGCTGATATCATCTTCACACCCACACCTAATTAATACCAACTCCATCTAAATTTTGGACCTATAAGATTTAAAATTAGGACCAGTTTAAACTTGTATAAACAAACAAGCTGGATACGTAAGATGTGATTTGAGTATAATCGTGAAGATTAATGGTGGAGTTTTTGTCCCTATTGTACCTAAGCAATGATGAGTTCATAAATCTCTTGCATTGTATGAAATGGTTTGTTAGATCTACCCATCACCAGTATTTGTGGGGTGATCAATCGTCAATGATGAACATAGGTGGGAAACTTATTTGGCATTTAAAAAATTCTATTCTTACAGCATGTCGCTTGTTTGAATCTACTTGTATGAAGTAAATACTGTTAATAAGAAGCTGAATATTGCTTGCACTTTGATAGAACTGGGGTGACGGACTTGTCTTTCCTGAGTCAATAGTTATGACTCAAACTGAACATTTTGCAATGGGTAAAAACTTTTATAGTCAAGCATAAAGGGGTTACTATGTTGGTTGCCTCTTCCCATCTTTTTCGCTCAGAAAAAAAAAAAAAGTATGGTAATGATACATTAAGTTGGTATATATGATTGTGATGAGCTCTAATGACCTAACTGCTTGCATCAGTGTAGTGTCAGCCTAAGTTAGTATGGAGATTGGCTATGAAATGGTGTATGTAATTGTTATTGACGGCGTCATCGCGGATTCCGGTGAAAAGTATGTCACGATACCATATCAGATAAGAAGAGGAGGATTTTGAGCCATATAAAGAAAGTAGTTAGCACCACCTAATTTTTTAAATTTGTGGAGAGAGAGTAATGATTCTCCATGTATATTGGTTGCTTACCGTAGTGGTCGAACCCATTTGGAATAAAAATAGACTAGTCTGCTTACCGGGGAGAAAGTCGCTCCTCTGATCTGGTCTCCGAGTTCAGATTATTTCAACACATCATATGGCATTACGATCTTAGAGTTTTAGATAATATATAACACAATATTCGATTCTATTAAAAAAAAAATTCAAAACCAAAAGCCATATTTTTTTTCTCCATAAAAACAAAAATAATCACAAAATGAGAATATATTACTTCACTTCCTATTCATTCAATAAATTGAAAAAAAAAAAGAGAAGGAAAAAGGCTTCTAGCTCTTTTCCATCTCTAATCGATCAAGCCCTTCCAACAAAACCACAAACTAAACTCATGCACGTGCCAAAAGATCCACACATGTGTGACCCACCACCATTTGTGCGAGTCACAATCAAGGCTTCCACGCACTAGCCCACACCACCGGCTGATCCTTCCACGACAAGAATATTCCGGCAGAATCCGAGCACTGTGTCATTGACCAACCCTCCATATACCTCCTCAAAAGAGCGCGTACGTCATCACAAACTTCATCGCTGAACGAAACAGGGATGAATCCGCCTCCATGCAGCCGCCGTGACCAGCGCGTGGCAGACTCCCGCCGCTCCATCGACTCTTCCGGCGGGCACGCCACCAGGTCAACCACCGCTCGTCCCGCCGCCCTCTCCAGCATCAACCGTTCGTTGCTCGTTCGAGGGAAGCTCTCGTCCAGTGCTTCGAAATAAACTCTAAACCATCTCAAGCACTCTTCGAAACCCTTAACAAATTCAAATCCATCAACACCCACATCGAGATCAGCTTCTTCCTCGACGACAGTCACAATCCTTGGCTGCAAACTCCGAAATATCGATATCACGACGTCCCGGCGGTTACCCACCGCCGCGACGGAGTGTAAAGCGCCGACGCAGTTGACGGCGAGTGCTTCGTCGTCTTTGATATCCAATTCAGATAAATTCAAGTCCGATAGATCACCAGCATGGTGTATTACATTGAATTTAAAAGGAACACCCATGAGTCTAGCGAACTTCTCCATTCTGTTTCCAATCTCTTTCATCACTTTTTGCAAAGCCGCCGTGCCTCCGCCTCCGCCGCCGCCGGCCTTGCTGGACATCACGGTGGTGAGCCGGAGATGCGGCGTCTCGTCTGTGCGGGTCGCTATGGCTTCAAGCAAAGTAGGCCATTGTGTGCAAAAGGTGTTACTTATATCGACTATATGTATTTTGCTCTCACCTTCAATCACTTCCATGATTGCACCATTACAGGCAACGTGCCCAAAAGTAGTCCAAGGGCTCACTTCTTGGAATTTCAATACCATTTTTCTCGTAGACTCGAAAGAGCAAGTCTTCTCCGAAGCAGACATCAAAGTCCGGTGACTCCTCTCACCGGAGTCCGTCATGCGGCTGAACAAGGCTTGAAGGAAGTAAGAAGCCAGCTTTTGGTCGGTGTCGCCGTAGGGCGAGCTGAGCTCATTGAGCATCCACATAAGTTGGTGGACACGTGCACTGTTCTTATTGGCGATTGCTCGGGCCGCCTCGAGGAGGACATCAGATGCCCAGAACTTGCCGGAGATGGAAGAGGCGAATTCAAGATTCAGGTCTCGAGCAGGAGAAAAAGAGAATTCAGCGGATTCAACGGCATGTTGAGGTGGCGGAGTGCTAGTGGTTGTGGGGATGGAGGTATTGGAGGGTTGGTGTTGCTGCTGGTAAGGGTAGTAGTGCCTAGAAGAAGAAGAAGAGAAGTCTTCTTCATGATCCATGAAAAAGTTGAAGCATTCTTCGTTATCTTCTTGCTGGTGAGGGTTTTGTCTAGAAGATCTAGAACTGCTTGAAGTTCTGCTGGAGTTGAAGGACTGATCAGATTGAAGACTCACTAGTCTAAACAAAGTATCCATTTAACCCAAGACCCACATCAAGAAGAAACATAAGCCCCGAATGAGTCTGGTAGGTCTTTGGACATATAAGAGATGGGCTAGCTGTTTCTGTTTTAAACAGTGAATGGGGGAGAGAGAGAGAGTGATTAAAAGGAGGATCTCCAAGTTGGATTTTAGCTAGCTAAGTTTCTCAAAAATAATTAGAGAGAGAGAGAGAGAGTGAAAGGGCTAGAGAGAGGGAGAGGGGAATCTAAGTGAGTAAAAATTTACTTTTCTTTTGGTGTAATCGATGAGAGGAGTGGTGGGGGAATTTCTTTTCTTCTTGTTCTTTAAGGCTGTCTTTTTAAATTTAGGAGGGATTGACTGAAATAGGTTTCTCTGTTAAAACTTGGAAGGTGGTGTGGACCAGATGTGTGTTTAGAAATAGAATTGTTGTCAGACAAAAGATGTAAAGAATTGAGTAAAAGATGACAAAAGTCGAGATTAACAAATGGGTTAATGGACTAGGCTTTTCATTTGAGAGAGAGAGAGATGAGTGGGAGCAGGCGTGACAAATTGGTTTTGGAGGGGGAGAGGAGAGAGAGGGACGTCAGAAAAGCTGCCGGCGTGAATCATCATCATCATCAAATCCACCACCACCATCCCATTCACATTCCTTGCCTCCTAATCCCTCTCCAAACTCTGCCAAAAAATTTCCTTACTTTTTCCTTTTCCATGCTACTACAAAAACCCATACATACCTGTGTATCACATATAATAATAATAATGTTGTATCATGATGCCAAAGTGTACCCTTTCTTCAAAATCTAGGGCATGCTCTTCACTTTTCTCTCATCCAAATATCATAGTTTATAAACCCTCCACTTATCACCACAATGCCAAAGGACATATTTCTTTTTGAAAGCCCCGTTTTCAAAGCACTCCATATGTGTCCCAAAACTTAATCCTACCATCCACTAGACTAACTTCATAGACTTGTAATATTAACCTTCCTAGCAAAGCTGGTTCATATCCCCTCCAAGCTATCGGAACTCCTTACTCAAATAAGGGCACAAATTATTTCAATCGGAGGTTGATTTCAATTGGACTTTGGGTATGTACATCCTCTACCAGACATTAAATAGTCTTTCCTTTTTTTTCTTTCCTTTTCATTTCTAACCAAAAACCAAGGATTTTGTGTCTCTTGATCTTATTTCTCATATTTGGAACTCTCAATTTCCATCGCTTTGAGTTATCTCTGTAGGTCAATCTCTTGCCACTAATAAAGAAGCAATTCTTGTGGATTGACAATTTACAATATGAGTTTAATTTTAATACATTGATAATGTATACACATCTTGGGCTGCGACACATGCTTTTTAGAGTTGAAGAAAGACTTATGGACACTTATAGCATATCAATACCTGCTTATATAAAATAAAAAAATCCTACATTATTAGTGCATAAAAGGCCTTCTTACAATAGCGTCTCAAATTTACTCTTTCTTCTTAGAAGGTGTACATTAATTTTCTTAGGGGAACGTCAAGGTATGTTGTTCTAGGTTTTCTTCATCAATCAATTGGAAAAATTCCATGTTTCGGCTCTTTGTCCCTTCTTGAGTATTGGGTATAAAAAATAATATTCTTAAAAATTATCTGAAGGCAATTCTCAATATTCCCTGGAAGGGTGGGTTCCCACTCTACTGGCAAAACTCAATATTTAATTAGCTTTATTTCATTCAAAATCAGTGACTTTTAATTGAATAATTAAAAGTAAGACAAGACTAATAAGATTTTATATTTAGGGATGTCTTATGGATATGTGGGTCCTACACTATTACTCAATTTGCTGTCGGGACTAATACAGATGAGATGTCACTACCTCAACCATATTAGAAGTTTTGTTAGTCTGATTGGAAAGGAGATGGCAAAGTTGTTGTGTATTGAGGCTTGGAGGGTTTAATTTAACCCTAACTAGAAATTATTGTTTTCATTTTTATTTTTTCTAAAACATAGGTAATAAAGAGATTTGAGAAGCAATTCTAAGTTCAAGAAGTAACAAACTATCAACGAACTAAGAATAATATTTCATAGGTTCAAAACATAGAAATCACTTCTTCGCATGTAAAGCGTAAAATTGATTACATCTTATTTTTTATCATAGCATTAAAAAATAATACTATGAAAGGAAAATCATAGTATTCCTTTAAATTGCTCATAGTATTCTTCTAACATGAAAGGAAAATCATATTCTTCTAAAATTTTATAAAAAAATTATACTTAAATTACCTTGTAATTATATTTTTAAAATTATGACACAAAATAATAAATATTTTAATTTAAAATCGACATCATTCCATAACTATAGCAGTACTCGACATAAAGAGGCACCTGACTTGCACTGAGACCACATAAGTTGACTAAACTAGAGAATTGAGACAGAGTTGTTTGTCTGACGTGTTGCTTAATTATTGGTTGTTTACTTGCATAGCTTACGTAGTTTGCCACCTCCCAACCTCTCTCATTGGTTCAACTTTTTCTTGATACTAACCTCTCCTATTTTAAAAAGAAAAAGCTGCTTTTTTTTTCTTTTCCTGGTGGTGATGTTGAGAGGCACTAACACTCTCGTCCAATAAGAGCTTAACCAAACTTTAACTTTTTAGTATATGTATCTATCACATACATATAGCTCCATCCCCTCCAATTTGGAAGCAACTTCTCGAAAGAATGAGTCCAAACCAAGAAATAGTTGAAACGACCTATATCTCAATTAACATTAGTAAAAGATTTTGAGTCATTTGCCTGTTCCAACTCTTAACTAATTTTACAGACTATAAAATTCTAAGTGAGGGGAAAAAAAGTTGAGAAGTCGGTAGCATTCATATTTTTAAGTACTACTTGGTTATGATTTTTTACCTTTCATATAATGGTGGATCACATAATGTAATGCTCTTCAAATTTTAGTGGCCGTAGTTGGTACCAATTTTTTATTTTTTTTTTATGCTAATAGAGTGTCTAAGCTAACTTGTGACTAATTCTGGGGCTATTGCAATCCTTCATTCCCACACAAAATGGGTAATTTCCGAATCAAAGGCCCTGGGGTACCATCTTACCACTTAATTTTGTTGTCCCTAAATGAGACATCCCTATAGATCCATAGAGAAGGAAAAAAGAAATAACAGGTTCACGAAATCAACAAATTTTTTTTTTTTTTTCGTTACAAGGTTTCAAGACTTTGATTAGGCCTTTGATCGCCTACACTTTCAAGTTCGTGCAAGGTCATTGCCCACACAAACTATATAAACTTCATAGGTTGCATGAATGTTATCCGGACACTTAGCGGCATGGGTGCACAAAGGTCATCATCTAAGGAAATCCTCTGTCAATTGGAGGTTTTCTGAGGGCAATTTATTACAATTCAAAAACAATAGTGGTAAGAGGGATGTTGATGTACCTGAAGAAAGAACATGCATCGTGTGTATTGAAAGAAATAACTTTGTCCTTCAAGAATGGACCAAGTAGTTGGTTAATTCAACTCACAATGAGGATGAATGAACCAGTCCAAATCAGTTCTCAAAAATGGAGTACCATATGAAAGATTCTAAGGCTGGAAGGGCGGGAGAAGAACAAAAAAATTGGAGCTGTACAAGTACAAAAGCGTACTTGCTCTATAATTTCTTTCCTTCCGAATAGAATGTTCCAAAGGGGGAAATGACAAATGCAAATACCTCAGACCCAACTTCTCAATGGAGATCTGAGAAACAAATAATTTGCAATTTAAATCCTATATATGTGCATTTGTGTGTGAGTGTGTGGACAAGGTGATGCCGAGTTGAGACCCAAAAAAAAAAATCTATATAGAAGAAGTAAGAGAATTATCAAACGATCATATATCCGGGTTTTGGGACATATATGCTACTGTTTTAAGGGAAGAAGATTACCTTGTATTGTGGAGGGAGCACAATATATCACAAGATAGCAAACAATTGCTTATTCAACATTGCCTCTCCCTCACTAAGCCCTGAACCTCAAAGCAACCACAAAGAATGAGAAAATGGTCAAATACCTAATATTCCAGCCAAAAAGACTCTGTATATTCATAAAATCAATTCAGTCCCTTAAGGCCATTCTCCTCTTCCATTTTGTTGAGATTGGAAAGCAATGACCAAGCACCACATTCCAACTAAATATAACTGCAACCTCAACCAAGAGCACTCCCAATGTCAAAAGATACAGATTCTTTAGAGGGTATGTTGCATATTCAAGATTACAAGGGTAATCAATCACCTAAATTTGGGCAAGAATTAGTTGACGCAGCAACCCTGATTGATGAGGCATGGGTACAACCAATATATTCAGCAAGGTATGCCATGATACACAACAATGTCATGTCATTTGTTGGAAGGTCCAATTCCAGGGCAATACCTTGATGAAAGACAACTTGAAAAGAAGGGGTCACAATAAACTTTCGAAGGACCTGACGTCTAACTCAATCTAAACCTCAATTCCACCCAACAAAACCTTGTCCCAACTACTTGGGGTTGGCTAAATGAATCTTGTCTTGACATTGTGCTCAATTTAAGGCCATAATTCCAGTTAAAACCTACATCAATCTAGAACATCAATATAAAAGCTATAAGAAGAGGGTGTGTTTCTAAACTGCATGAAAATGTTGGGGTTCTTAAGATTGTCAATTAACTACTGTGTGCTGCTAGGACAAAATATCAGTAAAATCTATAGGCACGGGGGGAAGATCAACAGGTAATACCAAGTATTTTTCAAAGGGGCTTTGCTCTTTATATTATGACTACCAGCTGGTCTCTGAAGACATGATTACTATTGCATAAAAAACAGTCTGGCAATATTGACATGGTCTTGAAAATAAATAAAAAATGGAAGCAGGGCCAGAAAATACCGGAACACAAGTTAAGTGGTTATGGCCTTAAGAGTTCAGAAGTTTTAGGTCTTAAGACGAGGTGCAATGACCAAACAATTAACATGTTTCCCTAAAGATATCCTCCTAAAGTTGAAAAACAACAATTAAAAGTTTCAAGCAGATTCATGCTCTTAAGTTCTAACTAAAGACTGAAAGCCTGACTTCATGAACGCAGATGTTACATAACCATCAATTTGCCAAGGAGACAATGGTGTATCCATGCATCAATATCGGAAAGATATGGTGGGCAGTGGAACACACATACAAACTCAATACTACCAAGAAAGAGCCATGCTTATAGTTAAGACTACTAATAAAAATATCAATGAAGAACTTTAAAATCAAGCATAGCCATCCCAGATTCAGATAATATATTTTGCTGCCCAACAATTTGTTTGAGGTAGAGTGGGGGAGAAAGATAGGATGATGACTAATATGAGATCCAGAAAGGAAGTGGTGCCTACTTCAATGTAGAATATCAAATTTAAGAGCTGAAAGGACAAGGCATGCTTCCAATGATCCTCTCCAAGGCATGCAGTCCCAAAGACAGTTGATCAACTACTACTCTCAGTTTGGAGGATGAAGTCTGTTATTACCGATATACTGGGGGGATATTAAATGAATCATCAAGTCATTGGGAGGGATACTGCCTTGCAAAAGTACGGCCATTTCCATGATTATTACCAGCTGATCTCTCAAGTTGGAACTGCTAGTCCTAAAAATGGCTAGAAAGAGTCAGATAGTTATGAATATCAGCTACAAAATTAACAGGGGATGGTAACACACTGTGGGTGTGGAAATTTACTTATGCAACAGAACAGAAAAGGAAAAAAGAAAACAGCATGCATGTGGAAACTGTAGCTATACCATCCTCCTTGGATGGCTAACATGTGGGACCCACTTGGGCGAGCAGAAGGGGACACACGCAGGCAGAGGATCAATCAACCAAATCAAGAGGGGTCATGACACATGGCAGTGTTTGAGTGGCCCCTGTGTCAACACGTGGGACCCAAGCACATTGAGGAGATGATGCGGCAATCACATGGTGGCAATGTGGCTATGATTGGTGGCAGGTGGACCCATATACCTACACATGCCAACATGAAAGATCAAGAAGAAGAGTATAAATTTCACTATCTTTTTAACAAATCCCGATCAGGTATAATGAATGCCACCTGCAAGATCCCATCTCCACAAATGTTGGCACCTTGTTGAAGCGCTACTCAACTTACACCAATTATGTGAGCAACAATTTATCCAAAAGCAGTACACTAACAAATTCCCCTTGTTGGCTAGGAAAAGGAAAAAACAAAAACAAAACCAAAACCAAACCAAAAAAATATATCCTATAACACTATAGCATCTTAAACCGCTTCAATATACTTTTCACATATTCAATCAAATGTGTTAAAAGTCGTTCCCCATAACAAATTCATTCACATACATGAAACTATGAACCATTCCAATTTTACTTCTACAAATGCCAGGCATGTTTTCTTGGCATCCTTCCTTTGAAAAAAAAAAAACAGCCAAATTCATATCAAAAGGAAGACCAATTACAGGAGTTATTCTTTTCAGTCTTTGCTAATTTCTGATGCGTATCAACATTCAGAAATCTTAATACCTTCTCATGCAGTTTCACCCTTCTCAGCTCCAATATAAGCCTCATTGTCAGTCCTGCGTTCATATCATGTACTCAAATCTGTTTGCATCCTACACATTCATGTACTACAAATTCCTCATAAATTATATCCAATAAAAGCATATGAGAGCAATTAAGCCTTCAATTAACAACCTTACCGAACAAAATTCAATAAGATGTTATTTAAAAAAAAACTTACCTTCGGAATTCTTGTGAAAAACAAGGGAGATTAGATCCTCTTGCTTCAGCGAAGCTCCCGTAACTGGATGTTGCCGTACTTCCTGATGTATGGGATAATGCTCCTGCACCCAAAGTTGAAGATCCGGCAGGATAATATTTAAAACTTCCGATAGAACACCAAAGAATTTACTTATAATGAAGATTAATCAAAAACCGATGCATAGGATGGAACCACTGAATTGAAGAGAGAGCGACAATAGTGTAAATGTTAGACTGCATTCAAAGTTTCAAACTCGCACAAGAAGACATGGTTCAAAATCAGAAACATACACATATACATATATACATATCTCTAGGTATTAATATACAGAGAGGATAACTTACGCGCAGCAATAGAAAGGGAGGCGTTTGAAAGGGGTGCGGACTTCTTTGGATTTGGCGCCGCCACACTCGGTGGCCCATTCCGACTTCGTAGCGAACATACGATCTTTGCTGTGGTGTTTCTACCCATGTTGCTCTACATATATTTTTTTAATAAAAATTAGGGTTCCGGCAAGTTCCCCAAATCAACTGAGAGAAGCAACATTCCGTTTAGCTGCTCAGGTTCGTCAATCGTCACCGAGAGAGAGGCAGAAGATTGCTGTACAGTGTGCAGTTTGATGAGACGATATAATCCCTGACCACTCCTACAATTTACGCCTTAGTCCAAACTCCACAGGGTGTTTGATCGACTTCTTTCTCTGACCTCGGTTGCAAGAACCGCACCGAAACAGAAATCCGTTATTCTTTTTCCAGTTTTTCCCTCTGGCTTTCCCTTTTTATGGCCTCGAATCCACTCTTACATTGGGGGGGATGCTGTCACGGACAAAATATTCAATGCAAATGCAACGGTGTTGGGATGTCACGTCGATTAGTGAAGTAGTGTAAATAAAATTTTATCTAACTCTTTAATTTTAAGTGATAAGGATTAAAATTATATTTTAATACATTTTTATTGACTTGTAATATTACATCAGTATGATAACATGACATCACCGTTACACTGAATATTTTTTTTTACGCACGCTATTTTTTATTAATCAGACCTAAAATTAAATTTTTCTAAACCTGCTCAAACCCTCCCACAGCCTAAAAACTTTCTTGTTCTTCAAAACAAATATAAAATATTTTTTAATATAAATCCAATATAAATAATAGACGAACCAAGCGGGTCATCAGATCCGGCACAACTCCTATAATAACACTGCTACCAAACCCTTTGTCCATCTTTTTTCATTTTCTCTAATTCTTCCTTTTTTTTTTTCATTCTAATTCTTTTAGTTTGTCAATCAAGATTTTATGTTATTTCTAGAATGTGCAAGAATCAATTGATACTTTTTCCATTGAACTACCCAATTACTCTTCTTACTTTCGTTAAACCTCTTTTTATAGGCTAATTTCTTTCAAGGAAAGCATTGACATTTGACAGGGGTAACTTGAGCCTTTGGAGTTTACAAGGTTGTTCAAAATATTCTTTGGACACTACTTAAAAACTTGGTAGAATAGGTTAGTTTTTTAAAACAAAAAGAAAAGGTAGAAAATTACATCATCCTCCTAAAGACTAAACTTTTGTAAATTTGTTGTGTGCGATATAAAATATGATTTATAATATGTTCCCAAAATTATATTCATAAGAATATTTCTTTTCTGTTTTTTACAAGATCTCCCCTGTTGAGTTACGGTTCTATTTTTATTTTTCTTCTCGTTTTTCATGTTCTCAAAAATGAAAAAAAAAAATTCTCGTTTTATAGTTTCTCAAAACTATAAAAACAAAAAAAATTGAGACTATAGAAAACACCATCTTTGTTTGAATACTCACAAAACGCCTTTTTCTTTGGTTCCTAACTTAAAAACAATTTCCGGAACTAGTTTTCCAAATACAGTTTTGGCGAGTTTCAAAAAACAAAATAGAAAATAGGAACGGAAATGGTATCCAAACGGGGAGGATTCCCCATTCGTTCCGCACCGGCAGGTCCAAACAGCATCAGTATTTGAATAACAAATACAGATACACAATTCAAATACTGACTAAACTAACAATGACCCTTGCCATGTTTCCTCATTTATTGCAATCCGTCGAAGCAAGCACGAAAGGCCTTTCAAAGAGTATTACAACAGATACAACATTTATTAATCGAATGATTAATCAACTTGATATCAAACATGATTGAAGCAATGAAACAGGAAACGAGTGGTTTCCCTCCTGCAGGAAATTCGCCATTTGCAATTTTGCACCTTGTTATGGTACGGGTAGACATAACTCCGCAGCCAGTAATTCAGGGCACTGTTCACAAATTAGGCTCCGATATACCCTTTCTCTGCCAAGTAAGATATCACGGTTTCAGCCATGTCACTTGGGGAAGCACAGAGCCCTCCTTTCTGTTGTAATACAATCTGCAAAACCGGAATTTAAACATCAACGGATAGATAAGAAATGCCATATTTTGTATGACGTTTGTTTCTGCTGTAACGCTAGAAAATCCTTGATCTGAAAAAGGTCTCAAACTTCTTGTGACCAGATAATTGAAGCGCGAAGGTTGCCAATAGAAACCAGAAACTCTCCCCTTGACTTCCATCTCAGCTACTCATTTGGCAGCTCCAAAACAGGAATACCTTCTCTTGTCACATATTGGCTTGCTAAGATAGAGAATATGCTTGATACATATTTTAAATCGTTGTATCCTGAACTTTCATGTTTTTGAGTGTGTATCAAATCAAAAGGTCATACGTACCTCAGAATTCAATGGTGGCTCGTAAGGATCATCAATCCCTGTAAAACCTGCAAGACACCAGAACAAGGAAACACTCAAACTGAGAACTAGTGACCTCAAAGGTATATGAAGAGAAGAAAAACAGCAGGATGATGAATTCAACAACTACAAAATTAGCTAAGAATCACGAACAGCAGAACTGTGGCAGAAATTATAGATTTTTTCTACCACAGAGAGAATATGAACCCAGGAGGAGGACGGAGAGGGGAGGGGAGAGGGGTTGTGGTGAGGGAGGAGAAGTCATCACAAGGGCTCGTGATGGTTGTATAGCCTGTCAACATTTCCTTCAGAGACCAAAGGGCAATGGAAACGCTATGTTAAAAGAACCTAGAGGATATTCCCAGAATCCATAATTCCCCTTCTCCCCCAACTACCCCTCCATTCTGTGTAAGAAAGAAAGTTATCCTACTATCTGGATGACATATTGGGCTGAGACGTTGAAGCAGTCCCCAAGCTTTTAAATGACATGCCATTAATTTAATATTGTGCTCATCCACATCAGATTTAGAACACTGACACACCAGATCAAATAAAGAAAAAAGGAGAAATGGAAACAACTATCATTCATATATCAGAATTTGCAGTCTTCTGTGAGACTGCAAGACGATACCTTTAATTTTTCCAGCTCGTGCAAGCTTGTACAGGCCCTTAGGGTCCCTTGCTTCACATACTTGGAGAGGCACATCCATAAACACCTGTGAATTATATACTGTCAATTATAGGCAACGAAGAACCTTTCGTCCATGCCAAAAATCCTTCTTCCTTTTTCTACCAGTAATTACTAACACTAACAACGTTATGCACTAAACGTTCAAATCCTCACAGAGCACAAACCTCAACGAATTCTCCTTCTGGCAGTAGTGCACGGCAGGCATCTCGTTCCTTTCTGTAGGGAGATATTAAACTAGCAATGCAAATAACTCCAGCATCTGCAAAAAGCTTTGCGACTTCCCCTAAAAACCAAAAATATATGAAATTTTAACAATTTTAGACAAGAATAATTGGACTATTTTTGGAAATGAAGTCTGTACAAATGATGGACCTTTAAAACCCACCAATTCTTCGAATGTTTTCAGCACGATCCTCTGCGTTGAAACTGAGATCGCGGTTTAGACCATGACGGACATTGTCACCATCAAGGATGTAGGTCAGCTTTCCTCTGGAGTGCAAACCTCGACTTAAAGCACATGCCAAAGTGCTCTTTCCTAAAATTAAAGTCCATGTTTTTTTAAAATAAAAAACCAGATACTAGGTCACAACAATGAAAAATATGCCAGGGTAAGAGATACTAATAATATCAACAATTTTGTGTCAAAAGAAGCCAAGAACTCTTGTTAAAACTTACATAAATTCCTTAAATATGCCTTAGAGCTGTCATCAGAAATTCGTATTGTATTTCCTTTAGTACCAGTAGAATACCGAGGTACAATGACGATCTAATTCATCTTGGATTTGACAAAAATAAGAGCACTTTATTGTTCTTATCATCTGAGATTTAACAAACAAATGTTTGTCATAGGGACCATTGGGATTTCACATCACACTTGGAAACTTATAAGTAGGCATCCTTTCATATGAATAAGCGGTGACTGGCAACAGTCATATTGGTTAAAATTCACGTATCCAAGTCTCTATGTATCCCTCCATCTATATAAAGAGAAACTCATAATTCAGGTTGTCATCACTAAAAATGCTTGCATCCTTTTGTATTACGCGTAATGTAGATTCACTCTGCTTGCATTATGCTCAGAGTCCCATCACTATGAGTGGTGACACTCATCACAACCGAAGGATATTAAACATGTATGAAAGTTTAAATCTAAACTGCAAAAAAGTAGAAGAATCATCAAAAGTCGTACAGCATAGATAGTCCTAAGGCCTAAGCAATGATCTATTCAAGTAGCTTATGCCAATTAGAAGTTATTTAAGACTTAAGTACACAAACCTGAACCACTGAGACCTGTGATCCATATGACACAACCTTTTTGCTGAAGTAACTCCTGCCTGTCAATTTTCTCAACTGAGCACTTATGCCAAACAATGTTTGTCGAATTTCCAATAGTAGACTTCTTGAGGATACTTTTACCTAGTTGGATAATCAGCTAAAATATTAGAATCTCAATTAATTTGAGAAACAGCCAACTACATGTTGGATCTATAATAATTTTGCAAATACATTAGAAGAGTTAATATTTACAGCACAAACAATAAAAAATTAGTAATCATTTGCAAGAGGTTAGAGTATGCAATCTAAAATAGAAGCACATAAAGTTCTCGAGGCTAAAAGTACCAACATGAGTTTCCCAAATATGCAACAAAACATAACTTGTGGGACACTCAAAACTTCACCATAAAAAACCAAATATATAAGTCTTGTACCGACAATTACATATACATATATGTAGAATGTAGTCATAGTACAAACTTTTCACAGTTCAAATAGAAATTCGATAAAAATAGCGATCAGAATACCATCAGAATCAGTTATCAATACGTTATCGCTTGTACTGGAGCCGGACTGGTGCAATTCTCCAACGGAATCGGCTTTGCCATTGACATACGACATTTTAGAACCCTCCATTACCTTAACTGGCGCAAAAAAACTCGATCTCGCGTCGGCACTATGGAGCCCCAACCTTTTACCATCACAATTAGACACCGGGAACTTCAAAAACCCTAAATTCCGCGACGTCGAGCCACCGAGGCCAAACTCCGGCGACGAACAACGAATCGGCGGGCGATTCCCGGCGGCAATCATCTCTCGATCGACTCGAGAAAGATTGAAGAGAAGAAGAGATTCAGAAACTGGTAACGGAGTTGAAGGCCCGAAGGAACGTTTTCTAACTGAAATCAATGTATGAATTAGAGAGAGAGAAAGATAGAGCGAGAGGCGCGGTTGACGCCACAACTGAGATCTTTACAATTAACGGTTTCAGTTTGGTTATATACATATATGTAGAGTTGTATATACACACGCACGCATCGATACGTATATATGGACGTGTGTGATTGATGGCTGGCAGCGGGGGAAAGCGAGGGAAGCTCTCACATGGAGTTGGGAAGAAGAGTATGGTCGTGATTGGTGTTTTCGTTTGTTCCGTTTTGTTTCCTTTCGCGGCTTAGAAGCTCTGTTCTGCTGCCGAGCGAGACAAAGCGTTGCTCTCATTTGTGTGTCACCGCATTAGTCACCACCCCTACAGATAGACAATTCACCTAATATAGAATGGAGAGTGATAAGCACGGAGATGCGTGGTGGAGTTATCATTGTGTATGTGTGGGACCGACGGTCGTGTGTTTGTAGATTAGACTGATTAGCTAAACAATCGTCTGGTTTTGACTCATAAAAATCGGACGTCGTTTTTGTCATTTAAAAATGAACTTGTTTATAAAATGCATCAAAGCAGTTAGATGTAATAGTATTTTTATTATTTTATCTTTTAAATTAAAATATTAAAAAAATGGTTTAACTTTTTTATGCTAAAATAAAAAGTTATCTTTTAAGAGATTTTTTGTTATTCCAACAAATCGTTTTTTTGATATTCTAATTTAGAGATATCAAATAACGAAAATATCCATGTAATAGAATTTTCGTTAAATTTAATAATTTTCACACATTTTGTAAATAAATTCAAATTATAAAGAGGTCATGTATTCACTATTAAATAATGTAAAATCATTTAATTTGGGTTCAAATCACAAAAGGGTAAAATGAAACTACATCAAATATAAAGTTAGTTAACTAACTAGGCTGGCTCAATTGACTAGAGTTCCTAGCATAAAGAGGAAACCCCCTCTCCCCGATCCCTTTCTCTTTCTCAACTTTAACTAGCCTTCTAATTAATACCTTCCGATGAACTCAAATATATATATATATATATTGAAGTTATTTTGAGTGAAATCCCATAAAAAAAAATGTAAATTATGAGTTACATTGTTTATCTATTACGCAAGTTCGTTATTACGGTCAATTCGCACACAGGATCGGGCTCGTGCACCACCTTTCATAGGTTATAGAAGCCCTCTTCTGAGAGATTATTCAGCTAGTCAAATCAATTCATGCGCAATTCACTAATATAGAATGATGCTAGTTTGGAGATGTGTGGTGCCATGGCGGAGTGTCTCCATGGCATCCTCTGTGTGTGGGATCGATCATGAATCCACGTGTTTCTTTCATTACTTCCAATAAATCAGCTCCCCAATGGTATATGATTCGAGTGTGTAAAAAAAATAAAGTTAGTTCGGATAAAATCCCATAAAAATCTATAAAAGAAAATTAAGATTTGCTAGTAATATGTGATCTTGCTCTTAAAGCTAGTCAAATCAATTTGTGCGCAATTCACTAATACAGAATGGTGAATGACAAGTTCTTCACTAGTTTGGAGATGTGTAGTGAAATGGCTTCATGATCATCATGTATGTGTGGGACCGACCATGAATCCACGTGTTTCTTTCATTACTTTTGTGGATTAGCATAACAATTGCTTGATTCGAGTATGTGAAAAAATAAAGTTGGTTTGGGTAAAATCCCACTAAAAACTAAAAGAGAAACCAGAATTTGCAAGTAATATGTGATATTGTTCTCTATCCTAGTCAAATCAAGAGGTTTGCATAGTCATCATGTATGTGTGGGATAGACCATGAATCGACATATTTCTTTCATTACTTTGTAGATTAGCTGAATAACGGCATGATTCGAGTGTGTGGGAAAAATGAAGTTAGTTTGGATAAAATTTCACAAAAAAACTAAAAAAACAAAATAAAAATTTGCAACTAACTTGTGGATGCAAGGGAAAATTTGTGTAAAACACCATGAATCCACATGTTTCTTTCATTACTTTGTAGATTAGCTGAATAACGGTATGATTCGAGTGTGTGGGAAAAATGAAGTTAGTTTGGATAAAATTTCACAAAAAAAAACTAAAAAAACAAAATAACTTTGCAAGTAACGTGTGGATTCAAGGGAAAATTTGTGTAAAACTTTGATTAAGTTGGCTTGCTTAAAGAACAAAACAAACTTTACCTAAACCAAAATAAGAATACATACATGAGAAATCGGAAAATAAAGAGGGAAAGAACACTACAGAGAATAAACACGGGAAGCTAGTGAATTAAAGGAGCCGTGAGAGCACTAAAATTGTGCGTGGATTAAGGATCTTGTGATGAAAAAGAAAAAAAATAAAAATGTGAAAAAAAGAGAACGAAAATACTATCTTATTTTATTCTCTTTTTCCTCACATTTTTTTAAAACTTTTCTCTTGATAAATCCGGGTTCCAAATACAATGATAAATGTCATGAGCTCAAGGTGCATGCTGAAATGTCATAGTTTTTTTTGTTTGGGGGTTCAATGATTAGTGGTGTTTGAGTTAGTTTGCACGTATGTCAAAAAAAAATTTTTCAATTCAGTCAAAGATAAATTGTTCATGCCGAAACTAAAGTATTTACTAAATTTCTTATGGGCCACCTTTTACATTTGGTAATACTCAAACCCTAACAAATTTTATATATATAGTAAGATCAAAGGCGGTGTTTGGTAAAAAGGAAGATTAAAGAGTTCCAGACACCTCACATGTGAAAAGTGTGAGTTTTAATTAATCGGCAACAGTGTGTCTTGGAGTTGATTTAATAATAGGACTACCAAAAGCATGATTCATGCTGTCACCATGAAATTGTTTCTTTCAGTGTCCAGGCAAAAAATATGCAAAATTATAGGAAGTAGTAGTTTGATGGGTGCTGAAAGAATTGGCTTAATTTTCACTTACGAGTATGGAAGTCTCTGTATTTCACGTTTAAGTAAGGGGCCTATTTACAAGGGTGATTAGATAATCTAGATAAAATCTCAAATTTGATCTCTCTTCACTTACTCATACGGCTAGACATTAATAATTTAATATAAGAAATTTATTTGATTCGCGTTCACAAGCTCCAAACAGTGGTGGGTCGACAGAATGAACACCTGTATGGGCGTATTCTTAACGTTAAAATACAGTAATTGGTTTTGTTCTCAATATGGCATCGATCATCGAGCCATGAACGCAAAGCTCTTCCCCACTTATTCAATGCAGCTACGAAGGTTGGTGCTGAATCACATCAAGCCATAACTCTGCATGCAAGGAAATTTTCAGCTCCTGTAACTTTTCCAAATTCAAGAAATCAAATTACATCTTAGCTATTCCCCATTAATGGTGACCAGTGACCACTCTCTGGGTAATTTCTTAAACTATTTTTTATTTTCTAAATGATATTGACCAGGAACAATAACTCAGAACTGTTATAGGTACCAGGATAATATTGCTGGATTTGTCATGCTACTCTCCAAAATTTGTTCGTTAAGTGAGTTTACATAAATTTAAGAGCTTGCATCGGTTTATGTATTTGTGTTATAATTATATTGGAGAAAGAAAAAAAAAACAAACAAATGAAATTTTAAAACTAAATGTATCAGTCATATTGTCAGAAACAAGAAAGAAATTGAGAAAGGGTTAAAAAAAAAAAAAGGTGAAGCATTAACCTAAAGAGCGAGAACGCTGGTGAAAAGGTATATCTTTTTTTATCACAATAACATCAACATCCCCGTATTCTTCTCCATTTCTTCCTCCATGATCTGCATCCACTTTGCTTGGAGCTGTGTTCTCAGAATTCTTTTTTGATGACGACCGAAATGCACTCTTTAATCTATTAATCAATTTTCGACTGAAACTTTTCTTAACCCTCGGGCTAATTCCATCAATAGACCCATCGGACGAAGAAGACTCTCCAACCATAATTCTCTCTCTCCTCATCCGAAAGCTGGCGGAAGAAATGGACCCTGTTTGCCCCCTCTCGATTTTATTACTCTCAGAGCTGAAGCGAAAGCTCGCGGAGCGGCCAGACTCCAATTGGTTTCTCCGATTTTCAGACTCGTGAAGGAGCCTCTTCATGCCGTCGAGCTCTTTCTCCAAGCTTTGGATGCGGGAGCTGGTGGCGGCCATCGACGCCTTGAGTTGGGCCGCCTGGCGAAGCGCTGCATCGCGCTGGAGTATTGCGCCTAAAGTGACGGCACCGGCAACTTTGGGGTCGCGGCCGTGGTTGTGATGAGTTCGGTGGCCGTCGGTGGCGGAGATGATGGAACGACGCGTGTTGAGCTGCTCGACAAACATGGCTTGGACTACAAATCTCAGTGGCATGATTGGGTTTTGCACTGCATGCATGAGGAGCTGAGGCGAGAGCATGGTACAGTCTATGGAATTGCATATTTGGGTTTTCTGTTCCTCTGTCAATTTGCCACCATACCCCTGTAAAATAAACAACGCAAATGATTTTAATACTTCAAAAGCAAAAAAGCCGTTATTTTGGTGAAATTTTTGTATAAAAAATTCTATAAAAATATAATTTTTCTAGTTACTAGAGTTCACTGAAAAACAGAAACCCTATATTTGAAAAAATTATTCGGTAGATTTAAAATATCACGTTAGCATGATGATATAATGTGCTCAATTAATTAAAAATAAACACATCATTTCTACATTTGTATTCTATAATTTAAAAAAATATCACACAACATCATTTTGTATGAGTTTTTATTTTTATTTTTATAGAAGACAAGTTCTACTGCTAATACTCACAACAACTAAACAAGCTAACCACAAAGCACTCTGGATAAATAACACCGAACACCAAACAACTTCTCATTTTGTATGAGTTTTATGCTTTAAATTTTGGAAAATTCTAGTTTGAATTTCTAAAATGACGTGGCAATAACATTTTCATAATTAATTGTCACAATAATGAGTGTCTTGTTTTTAAGAAAATAATTTTCATTTAATCATATTATTCTTATGATAAATTTTATGTGAATTTCTTATTTGTGTAGCATTATCCTAAAAGAAATTTATGTTTTAACAATTTTAAGTTCATTACGTTTTGACACTATTGGAAAGTTAAAACACCTAAAAATGAATTTCAGTTTAAAAAATTAATTAAAAAGCGTGAAAAAAAACTGATCCAATTCCTGGTTTAGTCACAATAATAGTAAAAATAATTATCTATAAAACGAAAAAATGAATTAACTAAAATTTTTACCTTGAAATAAAGGTCAACAATTCTGTAAAGGAGGTCGTGACTTCCAGTCAACCGATAATGCATGGACTCGGCGATTATTTGAAAATTCTCGGCTTGCACCGTTTTGACGTCGTCAATACAAGTCATAACGCCGTCACCGTCATCCAACAAACTCAACGCTTCAATACATCTGCTGGCAAGTTTCGCCGTTGTCTCCGCCTCCGGAAGCAGCGACAGGCACGATCGGAATACGATTAACGCGTACTCTCTACGAAGAGCAACTGCCCGGCAGAAGTAGGCCTCCGTCTTCTGCCGCAAGCTCTCACCTTCGTCGGCGTCGTTAGTCTCCGTCATTTCGAGCAACTCCGCCGCTACTCTAAGAGCAGCGACGTTGAAGGGCGTTATGAGGATGTGGATCCCGTAACAGAAGTCGGCTATGAGAGTGAACGTTTCCGCCGTAATGTTTAACGGCGGAGAGAGGGTAATTTCGGACAATTCATTGAGCCGCCGTTTCAGGTAGCCACTCCTCGCTGCCAGAGGATCCTAAAACACATGGGGGTAAATATAATAAATGGCCACTATTTTCAATTAATTACAGGAAAGGATCCTCGATTAAACTTTTTTTCATGACGGTCACTATTTCACATTAATTTCAGAAAAGCATCATTGATTAAACTTTTTTCATTTTACTCCTCTCTTACAAACCCTTGTTTAAGATGACTTTTGGTTTTGATATATTCTAAATGTAAAGTTTTTTTTATAGAAGCGTAAAATGTGAAATGTGTTGGTGAGTATAGTATTGACATATATCGCATTTGATATCACGTGTAAGAAAGTTCAACGTTGAGAATGTATTAAAATTAAACTTTGTTTAAGGACTGAGATAGTGTCAACCACTAACATTGTCAAGTAATTAGATACATAAAATAGCAATTACAACAGTTATAAAAAAATAAAAAAATGGAATTGCAACAAAATCCTTGCCACTAATTTGACTGGGCAAAAGTTTACTCATTAACCAAGAACATTTGAGTTTTGACTGCAGTAAATTGTGGTAAAAATATATATATATATATCTAATGCTTCAGTGTTTATATGCACCTTCAAAATAAAATTATCATCTCAGCTTCACCATTACATTCCTAACACGTTTCAACTTTGCTAGGCTTACATCTAATTCAACATCAAGGGAGGGGAAGAAGAAAAACAACATCAACAACAATAAAAAAAAAAACAAAAACAAAAAAGGAAATCTACAGACAGATGTTTTATCAATTCAACTAAGAATTTTCTTTTACACGAAACACAACAAAAATTTAGATCACTTACCTTGTGAAGGTAGAAACGTGAGCCATGTATGTGTATCAAGACATCAGTTTCATGTCCGGTAGCCAGCGACCTAATGTTGACATTATTTAAAAAATATGAGACAGAGAGAAGTTAAATAAAAAAAAAATTAAGGGAGAGATTAATTTAGAGATTGATACATACATATATATATATATATATATATATAAAAGAGAACATGCACTCAAGGAATAGAGAGAGAGAGAGAGAGAGAGAGAGAGAGAGAGAGAGAGAGATGGGGAAGAATTACCAAGCCTCTACTCTACAATGGAGGGGTGTGGGAGGAAGGCAGAGGGATGGGGAGAGAGAAGGGTTGGTAGAGAAGTCCTCATGTTCTTCCTCGTAGATGGTGTCCACCACTCCTAAATCTTTCCAACCCCTCAATGATTCCATGGGGGCTTCTGTTTCCTTGAGAAACAAAGAGTTTATGCCCCAAGCCCTTTCATTGCTGCTGCTGGTGGCTGTTATTTCTAGGATTAGGGTTGTGGAATGGATGAGAAATTCCCATGGTGCTGTTATTGATATTTTGTATTATGGGTTGGTGCATTAATTGCTTTGAATGTCAGGTATCATAAATGCCTTTTTGCCTTAAATTCCTTTTAAAACCTTTGTTGCTAATTTAAAATTATTTTGTTATTGAATCTGATTTATTACCAATAATTCTCTTTGTTTGGAAATCTGATTCTTGGATTCCTCCCTCCCCCAGAAATGAAGTTCTGGTTTAGGTATAATTGCATTAAACCCTAATTCTGGGGCCTTCGCGGCCAGGACAGCAACTGTTCTGGGCAATTGGAAAAGGCATTTATTGCAATCTTTTACATTAAAGATCTGTTTGCTTAGATTTTTTTTTTTTTTTAGTTTACAAGTAAAAATTTTATTTTTTTATTTTTTACTTATCTCTCGTTTACAAAAATAAAATTTTTTTTTAATATTTTTACTTATAAATAAAAAAACACAAAACTAAAAAAATATAGCAAACGGCCTTCGGTTTTTGAAATTGAAGTGCTTGAAGTGAATGCTGGGGCCATACCGCATCCCACGCTCAGTTAGGTACGGCTGCAACCCTATGTCCAATCACCAATCCGTAGCGGGGAGTACTAGTTGATACATACCACATCATTATAACAATTATACAATTAAGGTCAAATACCTTTTTAGCTAATTTTTCAAATCACGTCAAGCTTGGTTCAGTTTGGTTTTAGCCAGTGTTGTATAGCTCTCTAATAAGTAAGATTTTTCGAGAAGGTTGAACTGAACTTTCAAGCTCTCGTTGATAAGTTCAAACTCTATGCAAGAAAGGAAAGTTAGAATGGGTTAACTTTTGTTAGGTCGATCACACTTTAATAATTAAGTTAACAAGCTTAATTAAGATTAGAATGAATAAAAATTGTGTATACTTAGAGTCAGTTGTCCATACTTGGCTCTTGAGGGTTCGGATATTTATAGTATGATCGATGAAGTGTTTCGCTCCTTACCTACTAGCAGATCATCATGGTTTTTTGGGTAGGTATCATTGCATACCGCCGACTGACCACGTGCAAGGCGTGCCTTACCGCCGCTGAGGAATCCGGCTAACCGAACGTGCATGTCGACGTCGCGTGGGGAGCGGCTGACGCATTTAATGCGGGTCAACTCCGCATTTAATGCACAAAGACCGCTAGCGGTTTGGGCTCGCCTTTCCCGGTTTAGGCTAAGGTCGGCATGAGGTCGGCGGCTTGGGCCGGATTGTCCCTTAGTCATGAATTTGCGCAGCCAAGCAGCTTAACTATAATTCATGTAGATTAGGCCTCACCAAATGGGTTGGGTCGTGTGCTATTCCCTCGCAATTGCCCCCAGCCTTTGCGTCGTTTTGACTTCCCAAACGGCCAAGGGTTGTAATGGATAATCATGGAATCTTTTTAAGTGTGTGACCGTTTCTACGGTTACCTGTGTCACGCCCCATAACCCGGCCTATACAGATTAGGGTACAAGACCGGCCAGTAGCAAGGCCACCTGAGGCCACATTACATTAAACCGGTTGATCACCTGTGCATACTCATTTAAAATTTGCGGAATAGAAACTTTTATAACTTGAAATATAATCCGTGTCATACATGATAGAGCTGTGCCTAATCCAAAACATAATATACATAAGAACCTAATCAAGGTCCACTAAAGTTATAGCATTATATCATTACAAAATATTGGGTCCAACCCTCAAACATAATACAAAACATAGGCCCATAGGCCGTAGCTCAAAATCCACGTATGGCCTCGCTCTAGGGCCTCTCGGATTGGCTACCTGAAAATCATTTGAGAAAACCTAAGCTAATGCTTAGTGAATAACAATGATGCATGAGCAAAAAAATATCATGGACTAGCATTTATATCCAACGTACAAGGATAGATAATCATTTATGCATAAGCAATGAGCTTTTGAACTTTTAAAGCGTAGACTTGGAACTCATAGGTAACGTAACCATCATTTGAAACGTTTTAACATCTCAAAACATAGTATCATAAGAAGAGATGCAACATAATATTATTCTTGAGATAACATTTCATATCTTGTCGTAAAACATGTGAACATATCATAGTTCTCAGTTCAAAACATAAGTGTGCTACAACTCGACATATGAGCTAGGCTCCATAGTAACCATGTAGGTCACGCTAAGGCTCTTTAGGCCAGGGACGTCTCCCAACATAGATAGTTTATTTCTTGTCCCCTATCCTAGGACTAGATAGTTTATTTCCCATCCCCTATCGTAGGACTATCGGGCTAGATTAAGGTCTTGTCACGAGAAGACCCGAGTTGGCACCATACATTAAAAACTTAGCATCTTTTTCATTTAAACCTTATAGTCCATGATTTTCATTCCTAACATAAGTATAGCTTGCATGCATTTCAAGATATGACATTTACTTGAACATAAACATTGATGCATTGAAAATATATGGAAAACATTGCATGATATGTAGGTGAATTTAAAACATTTGAAAATTAATAGAGTTTTACTCATGGCATATCGTTACTCACCTCTCTCTGATAGGATGGGTGGTAGACAAGGTATTCCTACACAAAATGCACATAGAAGTATGGAAATATCAATACAAGGCTCCAAGGCGAAGCAACAACGTAAAACGAGAACATAAGGTTGAGGTTTAAACATGAAAGATGGGACATCGACTTCTTCATTGCGTCTCAACACTTGCCAAGGAAGAGTTTACATTCTAGGTTAGTTCCATTTGAAAATAGGCTTAAAGAGCTTTAATTTGATAGGTCATAGGCTAAAAACACATTTCGGATGAAGAAGTTATGCCCCATAGAAAATGGGTTAAAATTTTGGAAGAAGAATGTTATTGGCAAAATTTTGGGTCAACTTTAAAATTCAATATCTGCCAAACCACAAGGAGTTAGAGTACAAATTTTACATGGATACAAATATCTATGAGTTTACTATCCAATGCTTCAAACAGTGCATCAATCCGAGTTTTTTAGAGAAAGTTATACCCGTTTTACGAAATAGTGTCTGAGCTGAAAAGTGAAACCGGGGCTGAACGAAGGTGTCGGCTCCAGAAACAAAGGAGTCGCCTCCTGAGCTGAAGAAACTAATTTGGGAGTTATTTGAGCAAAAGTGTCGCCTCCAGAGACTAAAGAGTCGCCTTCTGAGCTGAAGAAACAAATCTGGGAGTTTAATGGGACAAAATTGTCTGCTCCAAAAATAAAGAGTCGTCTCCCAAGCTAAACGAATAAATCTGAAAATTCACTGGGACAATGAGTCGCCTCCAAAAATCAAGGAGTCCACTCCAAAACTAAATGAATAAATTTGGGAGTTCACTGGGACAAGGAGTCACCTCTAAAAACCAAGTAGTCCACTCCAAAGCTAAATGAATAATTCTAGGAGTTTATTGAGACAATGAGTCGCCTCCAAAAACTGAGGAGTCCACTCCAAAGCTAAATACCCAGATTTTTACCCGAAAATCTCCAAACCTCACTCCAATCAAAACCAAACTCCATCAAAACTCTCACAAGCTCTTCCAATGCTTCTAGGGTCCAAAGATTGACCCAAGAAGACCACAATAACACAAAATCAAACACTTTAAACAAGAAAATCGAAAGGATCTAGGGTTTTAGGAACCTAAGCCTTAACTTGCATAAGTTGGGGATTTCACATCCCAAACCCTCAAATCTTTCAATGGGGCTTTCAACATTCTATACTTAGCTAATTTGGGACTCAAAAGAGTCACCCACAACAATTCAACAACACACCACACAAAGATAAATACATACACATATACCATTGGAGGAGAAAATGAAACCTTACCTTCCTCCAAGTTTGGTTAAGTCTTCTATTGCTTCAAGTTCTTCCTCAAGCTTCTTCCTCCTCTTTCTCTTCTCCTCTTCTCCCTCTATTCCTTCTCAATGGCTGAGCATATGTGAGTTGTGTGCACTTATGTGTATAAAAGATGATACACATGGGAATAATCCCATGTGTCTCACCCATAGGTTTAAGTTACACCAAGGCTCTCATTGGTCATTTTGACCCAAAAGAAGAAATAATTAACATCAAACATTATATATACTAGAAATTCTCATTAATAGAAATAAATAGAGGTTCGGGATATCACAACCTGGCCACGCGGACGGTGGGAATTTTAAAAGATCCATTGATGGGGTGCCATTGAATCGACAGTCGATGTGACGTTTCGGCAGAGCGTCATGATTGCTGCCTTTTTTTGCGCACAAACCGACGGCTTCGATGTATATAAAAGGGTGATGCCTTATTCGGTGAAAGGCACTTGGGTTTTTTTCGTCTTTCTGTTTAGCGTGTGCGTCGCTGGTTTTGACTTCCAACACTATAAGTCTTCCTTAGCCCATATTTCCTTCACTCTCCTCTTCGTTATCCTTCTTGTTTTCGACGGTTGTCCCCTGATGGCATCCTGTCTTAGGAGAATGTTAAAGGGTTCAACGACCATTGCAGCTTTTAGGGCTAGGTTCGAGATCCCAATTGAGATCGGCTTAGAACTAGTCGATCCCAAAGATCACCATATGGAGGAAACCGAAAATGGGGTACCATTCCCGCTCATTGCCATTGTAGAAGGGGGCCTTAGGTTTTCCCTTCATCCCTTACTCCAAAAGTTTATAGTAAAAAAGAAGGTGTTGCCCTCCCAGTTGTCGTCGAATGTTTATAGAATCATCTTTGGCATGCTCGAAATCAATCGGCGCCTAGGTGTGGACCTGGGGCTCGCCGAACAAGATTATTGTTATATGCTTTGTAAGGTTGGGGGGAGCTTCAAAGTGTATCTGCGAGTCGTAGATGCGTCAAAAGAGTTAGTAAAGTGTCTACCTTCCTTCGGGAAGGGCGTTGATAACGTTAGGGTTTGGGTAACCGGGCCCTGGGAGTTCGGCGACGTTCCTGAAGGAGAAAGACCGACTTTCTGATGCTCTAGAGTTCCCCTCAGAATAGGTTTGCTACCGACCTTTTATTTTGCGTGTCCGATTTATTTCCAATGCGTTTCTGAAGTTGATTGTGATATTTTGCAGAGAAGAAGAAGCATTCGACAGTACAAAACTGGCTCATTAATCACGCCAATTTGAAGAAGATTCTGGACTTTCGCGGTGAAGGCAGACTGAGGCACATTGCTTGGACCACCCATATATTGCTCAACTACCCTCTCTGTTACTCGACTTTTACGGTCGACACAAAGATCCCATAAAGTGTCCTTACGAGTTTAGCCAAAGAAGGTGCCAATGGGGACTTTGAAGATATCCCAGTTGGCATTACAATTGAAAAGGTTCATACCCCCACTAGAGTGGCGGTTGTAGTTGCTCCTCCCACAGAGCCCATTGCCGAAGAATTACGTGAGCCTCGGTCAAAGTCGAGTAGTTCGGCATTGAGTTTGTCACCACTTACGGTCCCTGACCGACGAGTTAGAGTTCAAGTCAAAACACAAGAGTCCACCCCCATCCCCCCATGAGGAAGATACCATGAGTTTGAGGGAGAAGATGTTTGCTGCTGCTGGCAAGCCACTGAAGACGGCTGCCACAACTGCTGTCGATCCTCCATCCGCCAAACTGGAGACTGCCCCTGTGGTGGAAGCCACTCTCGTTCAAAAAAGGCCAGAGACTCAGTAGCAAAAGAAAAGGGCACCTGAAATTGTGGCACCGCCCCCGGCATCCAAGAAACCAAGGGGGAAAAGGGCGGTGGAGGAGGTCGGCGAAGTTGTTACAGTCACATCAGATATTTTGGGGTGCCCTATGACGACGGCTGACTCAATGATCCACCAGGCCGAGGTTACTTTCAGCGTCATGAAAAATGTTCTTCCGAGGAAGGACATTGCCAAAATGGGAGCGGTGAGCTACACAAGTGTCTTCATAGGGGCATTCCATAACTCCTTGCTTGTAAGTCGGCATTGCTTTTAAATTTGTTTGGAGATTTCGCTCATACTTGTTTTAAATCAAACTTTTGCTTTTTGGAATAGGGTTACCTGAATTCTCTGGAGGCAATGACCCGCTACCAGAAACTTGCCGAGGAGCACCACCAACTCATAGAGGAACACGACCGTTTAAAGGTGGAGTGGATCGATGCCAATAAGGAGCGGATCATCTTCAAGAAACAGGCCGAACAAGCTTCTGTCGAACTCAAGATGGTGCAGGCAAACTATGAGAAGAGAGACAAGGGGGTGACTGACCTTCAAAAGAAATTTGATGTGCAGCTCGTGGATCTGTACAAGGCAAAATCGGAGATCGAGGCACTCCAAGCCTAAGTGGTGTCAGGCCCCAGTTTTTGGGTATCCAATGTCCTTTCGATTCGGAGATCCTAAAGCACGGAACTCTGTCACTAGAACTCGTCCCCCTAGAAGGACAAGTGCGACTAGGTTTGAGAATTGATTTGACTAAGGGCTTTTTAGAAAAATAGGAGTCGCCACCTAACTTGATAAAAGTGAGTTAGGGCACCTAAATCTAAGCGTTAGTCCGAAGATTAAACTTTGTGTTTTTTAAAAAGGTTTTTGAAAACTCCCTCAAGAGAAGGTTTTTAGGAAAATAGGTTGTTTGGCAACCTTTTGCAATGTTTAAGCCTTTTTTGAAAATAACTCCATTTTGGTCTTTCGAAAACAGAAATCTAAAGTTCGGGGGTTGGTTACGTATATGGAAGATATCCTAAGATCATCACCCTACCTCGCCCTTTCGGTACCTACATGTCTAATCCCCCTTTGTTTACTCACTAGAATAACTGGTTACCATGATCCACTTTAGAAAAATGGGGTTTAATCATCACTTTTCGGATGGATGGATGATATATAATGCAAGTTTTTGAAAAAAGTTTGAAAATAATGGAGGTTTTGAAAGAGTTTGGAATAGAAACTTTGAATTGATTGGAATTTTTGAAAAAGAGATTGGAGTTGAAATAAAAGTTATTACCATACTATTTTAGGTTGCCTACGTATCTCATTTGGTGAGAATCAGGTTATTCGTAGTTCGGGCAAGAGCCTGAGGGGAAAATAGGCGCATTAGGGCCTTTGGAAGGTTTGAAGACACTTTGGGGTCTTTGAAAAGTTTAAGACACTTTGAGGTCTCTGGAAAAGTTTAAGACACTTTGAGGTCTTGGAAGCTTTGACTTGAAATTAGAAGTGAAGTGTTTTGAAAATGCTTTTGAATTGATTCTAAGGGAGTTTTTGGAAAAATGTTTTAGCATGACTCAACAGAAATTGAAAGTATTTTTGAAGTCTTGTTTTGAAATCCTAGGAGGCATGACTTTAGAATGTTTTGATGAATGGTTTTTGAAAATGGCTAAGTGTTTGGAATCCTAACATGGACAACCTTAGAAGTTGTTCTTGATTTGTCACTTATTCTTAGAATCCTTAACCATGAGAGGGCTAGGACACCATAGGTTTGTGACTCTTTGAAAACACTTTTGAAAAAGTCTTAAAGAGGGAATATAAGAACATTGGAAGAGTTTATGGAGTTGGGTTATTGAAGTCATGGGGTAGGAGGTTTTGGAGGAATAGGTTATGAGGATAATTTGAAAGTTTGAATGATCATTTGAAAAAAGAGTTCAAGAGTTGGAACCTTGAAGTGTATTAACCTAGGTTGGGTTAGCCTAGGGTTAGGGGGAACCTAAGGTTAACTAACTTGGGTTAGGTTAACCTAGGGTTAAAAAGACTAAGGGTTAACTAACTAGGGTTAAGTTAACCTAAGGTGAGCAAACTAGGGTCAAGTTAACTTAGGGTTGGATAACTAGGGTCAAGTTAACCTAGGGTTAGGTAACTAGGGTTAGGTAACTAGGGTCAAGTTAACCTAGGGTTGGTAACTAGGGTAAATTTAACCTAGGGTTAGGTAACTAGGGTCAAGTTAACCTAGGGTTTGGTAACTAGGGTCAAGTTAACCTAGGGTTGGATTTGAAGTTGGTTTTGAAAATTGGTTTAATGCATTTTTGGAGAGAATTTTGAAGGACAAAACATGCTATGCAAGGGAATTTGGTGGACAACCTTTTTTAAGATCATTTCCATGAAAATTTTGACTCTAGCCAAGAGCATGGTTTATATGGATGGTGATTGGAGACCATTCCAAAGAAGGTTTTCTTATGGCCATCATAACCACTATCTTGACAAGAGTATAAGGGGTCAAAAATCAACATAATGATGGTAAGTTTTGAAAAATCATTTTTGATGCAAAGATGGAGAGAATGCATTTTCGAAATCATCTTTAGAGAAGGATTTTGAAAACCATTTTTCAAGGGAACCATTCCATCAAGAGAGGGTTTATATGGCCAATAAAAGGGAGACCACTCAAGAGAGGGTTATATAGGGCCATTTTAGCTACTAAATTTGAGAGAATGGAAACCTTGAAAATTAAGGAGTTTGAAAGCAACTTTTGGGCAAATTGAAATGTAATGATGCAAAAGTGTGAATTAGGAGGTAGTGAGAAATTTTCTAAGGCATAACTCCTAAGGTCTCATCCTAGATTTCAAGGGGCCAACTCTTGGAACAATTTTTGAAAGAAATGTAGAGCTTGAAAATGGCATAAAATTAAGAGTAATGTAAGCATTGTGGAGCATGACAATAAGCATAAAATGAAGCCAAGCACACAAGACATGATCAAAATAGGAATATGTAAGGGGTCATGATTTACATACAATGCTTTTAGGCTACACCACATAAACAAGGGGCTTCTAGGCCATACCATCTTAAAGTAGGCTAGTGAGAGGTCCCCCTACACGATGACTCTTACTTGCTTTCCTCTAGGCATGATCTAAGAGCCCTCTTGGCTCAAGCATGTAAGAAAGGGGGTAGAAGATGGGGATTAAAATAGAGAATAGCCTAAGTAGGCTAGGAGGGAGAAAAGAAGAGTGGGGGAGAGCATAAATGTAAAAGGGATACCACCTTTTGCCTTCAACACATTTGTAGTCTTCAATGGATATCTTGATTGGAGCTTGAGTGACTTCAATAAGGCTTGAGAGGCTAGAGTGGAGTGTATAAGTGTGTATGAGGCCTTGTATATGGAGTGTATAGGCTTAGGAGGGGTAGAATCTAGCCTAAGTGTTGGAGGGGAGGAATATATGTAGAGATTCGGGTTTCTGGAGTGATTTCAGCAAAGTTTCGTATCAATTTCGGACCTGGAATATGCAAGAGAGGAGGCTTCTATTTATAGACAGTTTGGAATAGGCCTTGCGCATGTGCTACATGCGCATGGCCAAATTTTGGCCGTGCGCATGTAGGACATGTGCAGGTACTGTTCCATTGCCAGAATAACACGTGGCACCCTGTGTACTGGTTAAATCTCGACCATTGATCGAAAGTTGGTCGATCTGATCAAAATTTGAGCACATGTAGCATACGCTCCATCACTAGGAAAGTTCGTCCAAACTTTGCCTCGATAATTGGGCCAATCGGGAAGGTTCCGGGGGAATCGGTGGCACTCGGGATGTTCTCCTAGTGCTTCCGATGAACTTTCATGTTTTCTAAAAGTTTGAATTATGTTTGGAGGTGAGTGATATCGTCTTGGGAAGCGTGCCAAAAATGACACTTTTGTGGAGCATTTGTGATATGCTCCTTGGGCATTTGAAAGTGATTGTTTTCGTTTCATGTGATCGAGACCTTTGATAAGTGACTTATTCGATCGAACCGTACCGATGGAAAGTAATCTGGAAATACTTTCTGGAATTCCCAAATTTACGCATTTCTCAAGTCGTTTGATGGTGCGTTTTGATTAGGAAATCAGGAAAAAAGTTAACCTTGGCGGAGCGTCTGCAAGACGCTCTAAGGGTTACTGAAAGTCATGGTTTGCACACCATACGATGGAGGGCTTCGGGAGGCGATCTATTCGATTGAACCACATCGATGGAAAGATCTATGGATAAGCTTTCGAGAATTTCCTAGTTTACGCATTTCTCAAGTCGGTTGACAGTGCGTTATAACCAGGGAATTGGGGGAAAGGACAATTTAGGCGGAACATCCGCGAGATGCTCCAGGGAACTTTTATCGAGTCGTGTGAGTTTGGCATCGTAAGGTGTTCCTTGGGTTAAACAAAGGCGTGTGGTGAGACCCTCCGCTCGAAATCCCAAGGTTGGTGCTATTTCGGGGCATTTTCAAGTTTCCAAGGGCAAAACGATCATTTTGACCGGAGTTGGCTGGAAATGGTCAGGAATGGTTTGGTAGGTTGTGTTAAGTGTGTAGGGCTGTTCAGGGATGGTTTTGAGAGAGTCTTTTGCCGTTTAGCAGGGTTTGTGCCGTGCCAAGGCGCTCGGGGCGCTCGGGGGCAAAACGGTCGTTTTGACTGGAGTGGGCCAGAATAGGACTGGATTTTGACCAAATGGTGTGCGGGGGACGCCTAATGATTTGACAACATTATGGAAGGATGGACTTATCGTTTTGAGGGATTTTAAACTTTCCCAAAAAGTGCCTAGAGGCCCAAGGGGCAAGTTTGGTCATTTTTCACCGAGTTGGGCTAGTAGGCGCCGGTGTTGACCTAGGTGTTGATTTTTGAGACCTCCCGGTCTAGAAAAACTACATGTGCGGTGTTGGTCTCCAAGAACGCCCGTTCTTAGAGAGCTACCTGTAGAGGTGGTGTTGGTTCCTAAGAACGCCTGGTCCCAGAAAGCTACCTAGAAGGGTGGTGTTGGTCTCCAAGAACGCCCGGTCTCGGAGAGCTACCAAATGATGAACATTCTACATTGGCGGGCTAGCAGGCGCCAGAAGTGAACCATCTGAAATTTTGATAATGTGTTGGTCCCCGAGATCGCCCGATCTCGGGAAGCTACCTAGATGGCGTTGGTTTCCGGGACCGCCCGGTCCGGAAAACTGCCTGGAATAATGGTGCTTAAGGCTCCAGCGGATCCTTGTGGACCCGAGAAGCGACCAGTTGGTTGGATTGGAGATTGAAAGGCTCATCTTGAGCTTGCATGTGTTATGACGTTGGAAACCGGTCCCGATCGGGCCGGAGATTGTTGAGCGGGCAAAAATAGGGTGCTTACAAGTGGCCAAGCTAAAGGCAGATGAAGAGGCCATAATGTTGAGGGGGGAGGAAAGGGGGCCAATTGTCTGGCTATTGAGATGACGAATCTGAGCCGTGTCATCTTTCGGCAGGGCTGGAACGGCGCCCTTCATGTTGCTAGGTTGGACAAGTCCGTCAATATTTAGCGCTTGTGCCCGGATTACTTTGATACTACTGAAGACGGCATTGTAGACCCAAAGAATGTGATGGATAACATCGAGTATCAAAGACAACTCGTTCTAAAGACTGCTACCAAAAGGGAGAAGGTTGAGAAGGAGAAAGCTACTGCTGAACCGTCCAAGGTTACAGAAGAGACCGTAGATTGCTCAGTGGAGAAATCTATACAACCAAGGGAGAAGTCGACAGAGTGATTGTAGTTTTTCCTTTTTTTGAACATATTTTTGTAACCAACCCTGCTACTTTTAATGAAAAACTTGTTTTGTCTCTTATCTTGATACTACTTGCTCCTGGTAAATGTTAATCGGCTGTCCTGACTTTGCTTGATTGTTTGAAATTCATTTCTTATTATGCTGTATGATTTTCTTCATTTGGCCGGCCTGTCCAACTCAGACAGGGGCAAGTTTCCACACTTGGTTTGTGTGATCTTCTTTGGTCGACCTGTCCAACTTGGATATGACTAAGTTTTTACACTCGATTTTTATGATTTACTTTGGCTGACCTATCCAACTTAGACAGGACCAAGTTTTTACACTTGGTTTTTGTGATCTACCTTAGCTAACTTGTCCAACTTGGACAGGACCAAGTTTTTACACTTAGATTTTGTGGCTTTCTTTGGCCGATCTGTCCAACTTGGACAGAACCAAGTTTTTACACTTGGATTTTGTGGCCTTCTTTGGCTGACCTGTCCAATTTAGACAGGACCAAATTTTTGCCCTTGGTTTTTGTGATCTACTTTGACTGACCTGTCCAACTTGGACAGGATCAAGTTTTTACACTTGGTTTTTGTAGAGTCCTAAAGTGCTCAAAGTAGATTTGTTTGAACAACTTCATTTTCCATTGATCTCATAAAAGCTTTACACATTTGTTCAGTTGTTACATCATATGGGACTCTGCACTATTGGTAGAATTTCTTCAAGTTGTTCGCATTCCAGGGTTGAGGCAACTGTCTTCCTTCTTCAACAGTCTCCAACCGGTATGCGCCAACGCCAACCTAAGATGTCACTCTGTAAGGGCCCTCCCAGTTGGGGCCGAGTTTGCCATCTGCTGCGTTCTTAGTTGCCCCCAGTACTTTTCGTAAGACTAGGTCACCTGGAGCAAAATTTCTCAGACGAACCCATTTTTTGTAGGAGCGTCTTAACTGTCACTGATATTCGGTAAGTCTAATCAAGGCAGCGTCCCTTTTTTCTTTGGTAAAATCCAGATCCTTTGCCAGAGTCTGGTCATTGAGCCCTGTGTTGAAGGCTGTCGATCTGATGGTTGGTAACCCTACCTCCAAAGGTATTACTACTTCCACCCCGTATGCCAGAAAGAACGGGGTTTGGTCGATAAATCTCCTTGGGGTTGTTCTATAGGACCACATAACGCTGGGTAGCTCCTCCACCCACTTCTCTTTGGCCTTTTCCAGCCGCTTTTTAATTCTGTTAAGCATAGTTTTGTTTAAAATCTCGCCCTGCCCATTGCATTGAGGATAGGCTAGTGTTGAATAATAGTTTCTGATCCGAAGCCCTTCACAGAATGATCTGAACATGCTGCCATTGAACTAGGTGCCGTTATCTGAAACAATGGCACGAGGGACCCCAAACCTTGTCACTATGCTTTTCCATGTGAACCTTTTGGCGTCGACCTCTTTGATGCTTGACAAAGGCTCCGCCTTCACCCATTTAGTGAAGTAATCAGTTGCCACGATGAGGAACCTCTTATTATCCGGAGCTCGGGGTAAAGGCCCGACTATGTCCAGTCCCTACTTAGCAAAAGGCCACGGACTAGTAATGGTTGCCAAATCCTCGGCTGGCTAATGGATGATTGGAGAGTACCTCTGACACTTATCACACCTTAGGACGTACTGGGCTACGTCTTTTTGCATGTAGGGCCATCAATATCCTTATGAGATGGCTGGGTGTGCTACCGACCTTCCGTCGACATTGCTTCTATATATTCCTTCATGGATTTCGAATAGGATGCCTTGCACTTTATCTGGATGAACACAGTGCAAGTATGGACCCGTGAAGGAACGTCTGTAAAGCTCCTTCGTTAATGACAACCAATACTTGAGAGCTGTGTATTTGATTCGGCTGGCTTCATTCTTATCCTCTGGTAACTCGTCTTTATCGAGGTAGAAGATAATTGGGTCCATCCAGGATGGTCCCAACTGTTCTACAACCAAGGCTTGTTCTTCTTCCTGAAAGATGCTTAGCCTGGCCAGAGTTTCCACATTGATTGTCCTTTTTAACCCCGACTTCATGACTATTGCTAACGTCACCAGAGCATCCGCATGAGAGTTATTGTCCTGTCTGCTCTAGCGAAGCTTGTAACTGTTGAATTTGCTAAGCAGTTCCTTGGCTTTAGCTAGGTACTGCGTCATTCTTTGTTGCGTATTCTCCCGTAATCTAGTCGACAACAAGTAGGGAGTCCAAATAAATGACGATCTCAGGAATTTTGAGTTCGATGGCTCAGCGTAGTCCTGCGAGCAAGGCCTCATATTCAGATTCGTTGTTAGAGGCAGCGAACTCGAGCTTGATAGCTTGTTTGATGGTCAGACCGTCTGGTGTAATGAGCATTATGCCCGATCCTGCCCCTCGGTCATTGGAGGCTCCGTTGATGTAGAGTTATCAATGATTAGTTTTTTCCCAAAGATCCAGAGGGAGGTTGTCGTGCGGTTGGGCAAGCGCTGGTGCTTGGTCAACTTCGGGTGGCAGTTCAACGGAGAATTCGACAACGAAATCTACAAAAACCTACCCTTTCACTGTTGATCTTGGTTGGAACTTGATATCAAACTCCCCTAATTCCATAGCCCATTTTGCCAATCTTCCAGAGAAGTCAGCCCTCCTGAGAAGAGGTTTGAGCTGGTGGTCTGTGAGGACGTTGATGGTGCGAGCTCTGAAGTAATGCATCAACTTACGGGATGCTACTACCAATGCAAGTGCCAATTTTTCAAGGGGTAAGTATCTATTCTCTGCCCCGAGAAGTGTTTTGCTGACATAGTAGACGGGCAATTGTTGCTGATCTTGTTGCCTGAATAGTATGGTGCTGATTGCATGCTCTGACACCACGAGGTAAAGGAAAAGTTTCTCATGTTGGAGTGGGGTGGAAAGCAAGGGTGGTTGGGTCAAGTATTTCTTCAGATCACTGAGGGCCAAGTTACATTCTGGAGTCCAATTGAACTGTTCTTGTTTTTTGAGAAGCTGGAAGAATGGTCGGCATCTGTCTGATGATCGGCTGATGAACCTGTTGAGTGTTGTTGCCATTCCAGTTAGCTTTTGCACTTCCTTGGCATTCTTTGGGGCTTGAACGCTCTGGATTGCACTGATCTATCGCGGATTCACCTCAATGCTCCGATGTGTAACCAAGAGCCCTAGAAATTTACCCGAGCTGACTCTGAAGACGCACTTCAAAGCATTTAGTCTCATTTTGTACTCCTTTAGGATGCGGAGTACCTCTTTTAGATCCTCTAGATGAGAGTTGTTGAGTTTGCTTTTCACCACCATATCGTCAATGTAGACCACCACAGTACTACTGAGCTGTTTCTTGAACATCTTGGTGACCAACCACTGGTACGTGGCTCCGGCGTTCTTCAGACCAAATGGCATAATCTTGTAGCAAAAGATACCCCTTGGAGTGATGAATGTCGTCTTCTCTTGATCGTCAGAGTGGAGGGGAATCTGGTGGTACCCCCAATAAGCATCCAAGAAACTCATTCTCCCAAAGCCAGCTGTTGTATCCACAAGCTGGTCGATTTTGGGGAGGGGGAATGAGTCCTTGGGGCATGCTTTGTTGAGATCAGTGAAGCCCACGTAGACCCTCCACTTGCCGTCCTTCTTTTTTACCACCACTGTGTTCGAAAGCCAGCTCAGGTAGTTGATTTCCCGAATTGCCCCAACTTCCAAAAGCTTCTCCGTTTCTTCAATAACAGCGTCCGCATGCTGGGTTGCCGCCTTTCTCCCTTTTTGGACCACAGGTCGGCATTTTGGGTCAACATTTAGCTGATCACAGGCAACATCAATATCAATCCCCGGCATATCATAAGGGGTCTAGGCGAACACTTCCAGGTAACTTATCAATAACTCGATCAAAGAATGTTCCCCAATTTTGGACAAAGAGGTGCCGATGACGAAGTACTTATCATCCTGCCGATCAATGTATATCTTCTTTACGTCTTCCACGGCTTTGTTCTTAGGCGTTTGTCCCACATCGTCGACTGTGGGGGTGTCTTCGTGCAGCTTAATCATCTGCACATTTTCAGCTTTTGTCTTGATTGTGCATACTGTTAGGAAACACTGTTTGGTTGCCACTTGGTCTCCCCTTATCTCCCCCACTCCACGGGGGTCGGAAATCTGATCAATTGATGATAAGACGAGGGAATGGCTTTCATGAGGTGTAACCAGGTTCGTCCTATAATGGCATTTTAGGGGGAGGGCACGTTAACTACCAGAAATTCTGTTTGCAATGTAATTCCTCCGGTAGTCACTGGAACCATTTCCTTCCCCATGGCCCAAACCGGATTTGAGCTGAATCTGACCAATGGGTTGAGTGATGGTTGGAGGTCGGACTCCTTGAGCTCCAGTTTCTTGAACAAGCTGTAATACATGATTTCAGATGAACTTCCTTGGTCAATGAGCAATCTCTTTACATCACAATTCGCCATTCTCAATGTTACAACCAAGGCGTCATTGTGTGGGGTCTGTACCCCCACGAGATCTTTATCGGTGAAGGTAATGGACGTAGGGCAGTCGCCGACCTTGACTTTCTTACTCGGTGGTTGTATTTGCATTACTTCCCTCAAGTGTGCAGCCTTCTGTATCTTGGCTTGATATCTATGTGGGTCGATGGTTCCTGATTCAGCCGAACCGTGTAACACATTGATTACTCGGACCGGTCTTGCTTCTATCTCCTTCTAGGGTGTGTCTTCCACTCGCAGTTGCTTGGTTTCATTTTTCATCTTGTCCCGATCAATGAATTGGTTGAGATGGCCAGCCTTAGCCAAATCTTCCAAATGGGTTTTGAGATGCCGACATTGTTCCATTTTATGCCCCTTCTCACGATGATAGGAACAGAACCTCTTGCCATTTGAAAAATGGCTTATTACAGATCTGGGGCAAGATTTTATAGATGGGGTCCTTAAGACTGTATAGACTCCTCATTCACATTTTTTTCCCCAGCTATTGTCTTCTGGTCGAGGTTTCTTGGCAACCTTCTTATTTGTTTTTTCAGCAACAATGCCGACTTTTGCCAAACTTGGCTAGGGCATATCTTCATCCAATCGGGCATAGCGCTCGATTCTTAACATCAACTGTTGTATGGTGAGGGCTGGTTTAATCAAGATTAGAATGAATAAAAGTTGTGTATAATTGGAGTCAGTTGTCCATACTTGGCTCTTGAGGGTTCGGATATTTATAGTGTGATCGATAAAGTGTTTCACTGCTTGCCTACTAGCAGATCATTATAGCTTGCTGGGTAGGCATCATTGCATGCCGCCGACTGACCGTGTGCAGGGTCTGCCTTACCGCTGTTAAGGAATCTGGCTGACCGAATGTGCATGTCGACGTCACGTGGGGAGCCGCTAGCGCATTTAATGCGGGTCAACTCCGCATTTAATGCTCAAAGACCGCTAACGGTTTGAGCTCGCCTTTCGCGGTTTGGGCCAAGATTGGCATGAGATCAGCGGCTTGGGCCGGATCGTCCCTTAGTTCTGAATTTGGGCTGTCAAGCAGCCCAACTATAATTTGTGTAGATTGGGCCTCACCAAATGGGTTGGGCCGTGTGCTATTCCCTCACATCTCTCAGTACCAAAAAAAAAAAAGATTGATGTCAATTTAATTTTAATAAAATAAAATATGAAACCCTGTTATATCAAATAATATATAAAACTGAATCCTAAAATCAAGATTCGTACTTACTCCATTCAGGAATAAGAGGATTTACATCCAGTCTTAGCTATTATGCATGAATTTTGGATTTAATCGAATTAGAATTTCTCAACACTTATGTACACTGTATAATTTGTAATGTTTTTTAATGGTTTGAAAAGTGATCTTAATAAATAAAACATTATTAAAAAAAAATTAAGAAGAATAATTTAACATCAAGGCAGCAACAATTGGATCCTCTTATGTTGGGGATCCTCTTAGTTTGGCCCACTGCATTTGATTCGTGTGTTCAGGTCCAACTAAAGTGGGCCAAACACTGCATATGGACCAAAACCCAGCCTAGTTTCGTGTCATGGTTTACTAGTTTTGCATTGGGCCAAGACGAATACGAGGTCCGGAGCTCATCACTCTGAAACAAGAACAACTATAAGTTGGCAAAAACCCTAGCTCTATACCTCCATTTGCCGTCGCTTGCGTTGCAGAGCAGGGAAACGAGGAGGGAGAGAGAGAGAGAGAGAGAAAGAGAAAATGAAGTACAATCCGAGGGTTTCGAGCTCCCGCCGCAAGAATAGGAAGGCCCACTTCACGGCGCCGTCGAGCGCCCGACGCGTCTTGATGAGCGCGCCGCTCTCGGGTGATCTCCGGTCGAAGTACAACGTTCGGTCGATGCCAGTGAGGAAGGACGACGAGGTGCAGGTGGTGAGGGGGACCTACAAGGGACGTGAGGGCAAGGTGGTGCAGGTGTACCGGAAGAAGTGGGTCATCCACATCGAACGCATCACCCGCGAGAAGGTCAATGGTTCCACCGTCAACGTTGGCATCAACACCTCCAAAGTCGTCATCACTAAGCTCCGCCTCGACAAGGACCGCAAATCCCTACTCGATCGCAAGGCCAAGGGTCGCGCCGCCGCCGACAAGGACAAGGGCACGAAGTTCACCGCCGAGGACATCATGCAGAGCGTCGACTGATTGGATCTATTGGTATTTCTTCTGTTGGGCTGAGTTTTACCATAAATTTCTAGATAATTTGATGGATTTAAGACGAGCAGTAAAAGCGTTCACTATGTTTTGAGTGTTCGGATTTGGAAATTAGGGTTTCTGAGACCTCGTTTTTTGGGGCATTCTGGTCAAATGCCTATAGTTATGAATGGTTACTTTTGGTTTAATTGATTTCGTTCTTCTTAAATCATTTTCTCATGTTTGATGCGTATATTTAAATTCTGATATATGTGTTTTGATATGGCTTCGATTATCTCTATTTAATTTGAAAAAAAAAATGAGATATCCCGTGGAGATATCATAGTTTTAGCAACACTATCAGTGTATCTTATGTAGATGGCATTAATTTACATCTGGAAATTTCCCGTGTTCATGAGCTCAGATTTATGATTCTAAACTGTAGCTTTGAGAGCGAGATATGTGATTGTTGAACATAATTAATTGAGAGAGGCGATTGGATTGAACTCATGCTTAGTTGGATGTACCATCTCTCTGCTGAATTCCTTCTGCTGCATCTGTTGTTGATACCTACCTTCTCTCTGTGTGTGGTAGTTCCTTTTCCTGTGATCTTTCGCGCTCAATAGTTCCTTGTTATGTTTTTTGTGGATGTGAGGTGACCTCTATACTTGTTGGAAGGTTATAGTGTTGGGTAATATCCATTAATATCTTCTTGTGAGGATTCTTATTTGGAACAGTTTAATTTTGTACTTATTTGCAAATTGTTGTTATGGCTCGTATCAATTGTCATGCTTTGGATACTTCACTCATCCCTGAAACATTTGAAGGCAGTAATTTCATGACCATGTTTGGTTTCTGATATGCAAACTGTCATACATCCATAGTTTCACTTTTATTTTGTTCTTAACATTTTTTTGAATCTTGATTTTGTGGTTCTATTTACATTGTCTTCATAATATTGAGTTAATGTTAAAGGAATTAGTGGTCTTGAGTTATAATGTGCTACGTATCCCTTTATAGCTTCCAAAACCACATTAAGATTCCTAAGAACTCCATTTATTGCAAGCTGAATTTTCATATAAGTCTCAGATAATGTTTCTAGTTTGTGTAATAAATTTGTAGAGTAAGTTTTCTATGATGTGAGATTATTGTTTAATAGTTATGTTAGCCCAAGTTACGTGTCCCATTTATATTCATGATGGAATTAAAGAGAAAAAAGAATGTATCAGTATTTTCAGTGTCTGCAATGAATTATGCTGGAGCATGGCTATTTTTGGTGCTTTACTTCATTTGTCGTGAAAGTATGTAGCCTTCTCTGGTAATTGCACAGTTACATCTTCAGCTTATATTAGTCTTTACTTGGTTCAAACTGGAGCCCACCTTGCCCTACATTGTATTTTTTTGGAGTTGTGAGGCATGGAACCATGTTCTAATTTCTGGAGTGGCTGTCTTTTTTCTGGTGCAATTATAATGTAGTATAGACATTGGCATGCTTGCTTCCTGCTTATGATTCCATTGACTATTTGAAACAGTAGGGTTATCATAAACCTATTTTTCATCTTGGATAATTCATTATATGATAGTCTTCTGTTTCTAATTTCTGGTGTACTCTATTTGTAAGGAATGCTGCACTATCTACCTACATCTACTCCTCATTTGTTTCTGCCATGTGGACGTAGTTTTTGATTCACATTTCAACATGTCATGGAGCTTAATTGCAATGTGTGGTGGGTTTGGATTTTATGTTCTTTAAATGTGCTGCCTTTCGTGGAATCCCTTATCGTTTTAGATGATAAATTTTTTGATCAAATGACTTTTGTTGTTCGTACTATTTTGCTTGCACTTGCGTTTAAAATGTGTCTTTTAGCTACATCCTTCTGCATAAATTACACATGTTTGTTGCCTCATGGTTGTGCCTTCTCAATAGTTGCCTCTATGCAGAGCTGATTTGTGTCCTGTCTAGGGGTTTTATGAGTTTGTGAGACTTGTATTAAAAAATGTTATCTCTTTCCACCTGATCCTGCTATAGATTGAGATTTTGATGATATGCATAAAGAAACAAACTTTTATGCAATCGAGACTAGGAGATTCATGTGTGAAATTGAATCGTGATTGATCTGACTCTGTTTCAGGACTCTATTGGTTATTGGTTTCTTAAAAATTGTCAAAATTATGCCCCCTACCTAATGACTTCAAAGCAACCGTGTCTGTTTTTTGTAACGATCTCTTGATGGAAATTTTCTCTAGCACTTTTTGCTCGATTCCGAGTGGAGTTCAAGCTTGGGATGGCCATAAAGCCTAAACATAACCCAGCGAAATAAATACAAACAAGATGCTCCAATGGTTAGCCCTTGCCACGTTTGATTGAATTACTGGGAATAGTCAGAATTCCGGATACCAAAAGCTTTTGCTGCTGTCATTACAAGAATGGCGTAGATGCTATCAGAGCGATACTCAAATGGTTAGCAATTGCCACGTTTGATTGAATTACTGGAAATTTGCTGCTAGTTGAAGCCATAACTCATTCATCTCAAAAGTCACACAAAAACTCTCCCCTAGAAACTCATCATACACAACAATCCGACCGTCTAGAGTTTTAACAATAATAAACTTCATAAATCCGTAGGAGAAAATGTGGAGTTCAGCTGCAGTTGATAATGGCTTAATTTGAAACCCAAAACTGTATAGGCATTAATCATTGCACTACGAAGCACTCAAACGACTCAAAGATATAGGTTCCAACGTCCCAAAAATTACTAATTCAATGATCAGGAATGTATCAAACGAAAACATTTTATCAGCTGTATCCACCTCGAACATGCAGTATACTCTTGCTAAAAGCTAGTGACAAGTGAAAAAGTCAACCAAAGCCGATAAATAAATAATAATAAAAAGTCGCATCCAAACGAATACCAAGGCAACCAATTAAACCCAAAGAATACCCATTGCTCATATGACATGGTGCAAGTAACAAACACAAAGCTACATGCCGGCCAGGAGCACGTAAACTAGGACGTGGTTCAAAACTCCAAACAGAGCATGAGCAAACTATTTTCCATGGGTATTCAAACAACCTCAAATCCCTAAAATACTTGGAGGTTATAAGAAGGACTAAGCAAACAGATAAAACTTTTGCACAAATCTCAACAAAAGCTCCCTCCAATTCAGGAGCATAAATGTGCAAATGTCGAAATACTAAGAAAAGAAAAATAGAAGGGATACAAGAGAGAGACCATGGAAACGCCTTAAGTATCAAAGCAATCCATCCAGAGTCATTGAGAACCTAAAACAACTATATCTGTGGAACTACTTATTGAACCTAAAACAACTATATCTTTCGAGTGCTACCGAAAAATATATGAGGGTATTGAACTTCAACATGATAAAATAATTGAAAAAAAATCATCAAGGCTTGAGAGCAAGGGCCAACCCAAACCTAGGAGTCTTCTCCAAGGCCTTGGTGTCAAACTCACTAGAGATGGTCAGAACTGATTTTGGTATGATTTCATGCTGCAAGACGGCCCCAAGCCTCCCATGATTGTTGAGCTTTGCTTTGACCACGGTCAGTTTATCAACTGCATATGATCCTCCAACAGTAAATGTGTTCTCATTCGTGGAAAACCTTCTAGTGATCTCTCCCACAGCAGCACTCTTCTTTAAGAGATCCAAATGGTGCACATATGATGCCCTTATAGTGTCTCCTTTATCACCCCTAGAGAAAGACACAGCAACTAAATATTAGAAGTCATGAACAAATTCTTTCACTATCTTGTATAAAACGAGTATCGCCATTCCTGTTAAAACTATTACCATTTACAGTGAGTATAGTGGCTTACAAAATTATTGAAGCACAGGAGTCTGGTTTTGTCACTCCAAAGCCAGCAGTATACTTTGTAAATTTACCAGAAGTGGTCTCGTAACCAGCCTCAGCACCAAAAGCAATGGTTGGGGTACCAATGGTTGCCGAAAGATCAATGGCAGGGGATTGGTTCAGAGCAACAGCTGTAGTGAAGGTTGCATGGTGATGGAAGTACTGAACCTCCAGCTGCATAAGAAAACAGGTACAAAGTTTAAGATAATGAAAAGCTAGTAAAAAATGGCTAATTTTCCCTTCTGGAGTTGCTGTTAGATATGTACCTTCCCAGAGTTGTAGTCTGGCAGTTTGAATGAAGCAACAGTCTTTGTTGATGGGACAATATCAGTGAAAGTTAAAGTCGTTGAGATCTGCCAAAACAGAGTCATAAGAGAATGTGCACACTGAAAACATGTGTATTTGCATTAAACTATAGAAGACCAAGGTATTATGAAACCCACATTTGATTCAGTATCAAATTTGACATCTATTAGAGTGCTCTTGTATTTGTATTGTGCTGCCACATCCCCTGTAGATAGTCCTCCCTTCTTCACTGCAGTTGATGTGATAGCCTAGGATTGAACGAACAGAGAAGGGAAAAAAAATAAGAAGAAAATAGAGCAGTTGAGTTGAATTGAGTTCTTGCTTCGTATTAAGTGAAACAACTCAAATGAAGATGGGGAAAGTATTAAAAAAATAAATGATATTTGAATAGAAAGCACAAGGCAAAAACCAAAATTGAGAAATTTCAAAGGGATCCAAATCAAAATCAAGACATTTGTAAAGGATCCGTATCAGTGATCAATTACTAAAAATTATGTTTAGGTGTCCAGGATATTAGTAGCTATTTAAGATAAGAACACAGACAAGACTTACCAGCTGAAAGCGGTATATAATCCAAATACATTTAATTTAGATTTAATTTAATTGGAAGTGTTACCAAAAACCAACCACTGTATATCCCATGATTCCCTATTAAAATCCAACGTTTCCAGTTCAACAATTCACCATTATGGATACATTATGAATCAAACTAATCACTCGGAAATACCCTGCAAGAAATGAAACTATTTCACTTTTTCAAAACATCACCAATAAAGAGACAAGGAAGACATGCCATCTGACAACTTTGTCACTAGCAATTATTATCATACCTAGAAGCTAAGAATCACGGATACAAGCACAGGCACAGACACTGGCACGGTATTTTAAATAATACATATTTAACTCAAAGATAACGAAAAATTGCAACATAACACTAATTAAAATTAAAAAATCATGTATTTCATAGCTTAAATGTCATTTTTTTCAGACTTGGAATGAGTTTCATGTGTCTAAGTAATGAATACAGGTGTCCTAAGTGTCAAAAGTGTGTACGGCTCTAAAAATATTAAAAAGTAACAAGATACATTTGGACGAGTGTCCGGCACATGATAGTGAATGTCTGATACGGACACGACAACTTCTTAGAGTGAATGTCTGATACGGACATGACAACTACTTAGAAGTGTCCATGTTTCTTAGCCTACAAGAATATTGTTTCATGGAACATTCAAAAAGGAAAACATAATAACAACAAAAATAACAATAACAATTCCTTGGAAAGAGAAGAAGTGTGTGGGATGATGTGTTTAGTCTATCCATATTAATTTCACAAGCTTCATTTACCAAAACACATGCCATAGATGCATATTCCTCTTTGATCAAACTACAGATTGGGCCTTATTCATCTCACTCTAGCGCCACAGACTACATCTTCTTCAACCTTGCTTCCTTTATTACTGATCAGCAACAAAAATGAGACTTCAGGGAATCTTGCAACTATCAATCTCACCCTTTCCCCATTCTGATCCTTTATACATCTGATTCTCTAAGGCCTTTGTACAGCCCTTTTTTTATAGTGTTCAGAATAGGGAGGAGGACTTGAGCTCGAGTCTCTTATTAGGGAGTATGGCCCAGTGGCCACTGGGTGGTCCATTTGGGAACTCTTATATTGTTTTTTTTGCCAGGGTTGCATCAACTAATAATTATTAGTGTATCACCATTAAACAACACCCACCATGAAGCCTCATCCAGTCTCCCCCAACCCACAGCATATTTTAAACCAAAACAGGGAGACAAGTGATGGGTTGGGGGACGCACAGAGAGAGAGAGAGAGAGAGAGAGAGAGAGGAGACTAAATGCCAACCCTTAAATTAAGCCAACTTTCACCAAACATGCTTCTCTCGCTCTTACAATTTTCTATACACTGTTCACACTTGCACCATAAAGTTATAGCATTAGTAAATGAATCTGCAATTAAGAGACTACAACAAGGATTTTATTTTCTCTCTAAAGCTTCCTATCAGTCGCCAAGCAGAGAAGCATCTATAGTCAAACCTTGCATCAAGCCACATTGGTTTCCTGAAAGTTTCCACCATGATTTTGCATCTGTTTTATACCCAAACTTTGGGTTACGACCGATTGAATGGGATGTGTTTTTTTGGTTTTTTTTGTTTTTGTTTTTGTTGGGGGGTTTTGTGTGTGTGTGTGTGTGTCACTATCCCAATTCTCTTTATCTTTTTGTCATTTTATAAATGAATGCTAGTAATTTCCCTCCTTTCTGTTCTACCATCCAAATCCTGGAAATTAGTGTTTGATATCTTACTTTATATTTAATTATGAAGAAAATACCAGGTATACTTAGCATTCAATGGTTCTCTCAACCAATTGATTAGAGTTTCTTTATTTGCTTATACAGAATGGTCCTTCTTACAGAAAGATTATAATTTAATTTAATTTTGTCAACTCCATATGAAGAGATTTTTGTTTAAGTTGCTGATAAATTTGATTATGAAACCAAGGAAACGGCAAGCATAAGCCATCGATTCTGCAATATCTACCAAATATGTGAAAGAAATTGAAAGATCCACATCCACAGAAAAAGCCACCTGATGATCAGAGAAGGTACAAGGGTCAGCTTTCTCCTAATCCAAAAAGAATGACACTTTTCCTTTGTTAAAAGCTGGTCCAAAACGAATGACATAGGAGCATAAACCTACGTTACCTGGACTCTTCTAAATTTGTGAAATACCGGCGTCGGACATTCGATACTCGGATAAGGGCATGGGATATGGGTCCGATATAGCTAGTTTGACATACATCTAACAAGTATGTATAACTAATTGAGTTTACTATAAAATTAAGCATAGAACTTGCAATTTATGCATGAAATGCTATATTTTAGCTTGTAAATGCCATTTTACCTTAAATAATTAAAAGAAGTATTTAAAATATTTGAAATCTACCCGTGTCCGAGTATCCTTGGACATGAGAATTAGATAAATCCAATACTTCGACAAGTACCCGCACCCGACACCCGTACCCGAGTACAGGTAACATAGCATAGCACTACTATAGTACTCTCTAATTTTAAACCACTGGAACAGCCCATAAGGAAAAGGTAAAAAGAAAGAAAAATAATATCTATTCACTTGTTCACAAATCTCTCTCTCTTTCTCTCAAGAAAATGGATTCAGGCTGAACAATTAGTATTAGTGTTCATATGTTAACACTAACAGCCAATCAACTGGAAATATGTTGGCATTTTTCATGAATAAAAATGATACATGAGATAAGGAGCTCCAAGCAGTAAACACTAGAAACACTAGTCATAGTCCTTTTTTTGGCTTTCATATTAATTTTGATCCAGGAGCACTACCAAAGTGTTTCGAAAACGGGTTATCTTGATGTTAGTCTACCTCTGGCCTAAGCAAGCAAGTGCCAGATAATGTGAGAAGACATAAATACACACATGCCTGCAAGCAGGTACATTACTACATGTACATATACTTGTGTACACCTACATATGCATACTCATTTTGACTTATTCCTCAAACTCATTGTTCACAGGAGACATAATTTGCTAAGGTCAAAGGACTCAGGAATCAAATTAGACAATTTCAGAAAACTCATGGCCAAAAGTTTTGAAATGTGATTTGCTATGTCAACTCCAGATGATGCAATTACAGTTTACTATCAGGGCCGTTCTTTGATATTAAGAAGCTACCTAACAGATCTGAAAATTGCAATTTGAAACAATCACATAGAATATACATGACTGGCTCCATGAAAAGAATCCTAATAGTATGTAACTAAGGATTATATGTATGCTTTATGTTAACAATGTTCTTATTATTACACGAAGAAAATGATCAGCCATGGATAAGATTATACAACTAACGAAATCTGGACCACATCACACTCTGTCACAACAAAGTTTTAGTAATTTTAGCTCACTTTTAATGACTAGCTCTATTCAATCACAATGTAACATAGTATAGACCAAGATCATAGCACAAAAGATTCTTGTTCCTAATGCGACAAAAAAAAAAATCTTAATTAAGCACATTGATTACGAACTCTCTAGTTTTTTATATAAGTAAACGAGACATTGATTACGAACTCTTGAGCTAAAAACAAGGCAAGTGCAAGGGAAAACACTAGCCGTGCCTTGATTATACAGAACACCACCACTCACAGAAAATAAATGTTACTGCTATTATCATCGCAAATTGGTTAAAATAAAAAAAAAATAAAAAAAAAAAAGACCATGGCAAACAGATTATTGAAGTACAATCGACTTAAGACGGCGCCACAATCTCATAAAGCCCTAAGTCACGATCTGAAAGAAGAAATTAGACAATCCAAGTCATGCCGCTTAGAGAGAGGCGAAGAAATCAATGTCATACCACTCCAGCGTCACTGTAAGTCGAGACGGAGAATTTCTGATCGGAGATATAGTCCTTTGTCAGCAGATCTACATTCAAGAAACACAATAGAATTCCATAAAATACACAACCACAAATACACGTACACCGAAACAAGTATTACAATGGCTAATTTGATCAAGAGAAGCAAATCGATAATCCACAAGCATGAGTGATTACCTTTGGCTTTCTTGCTGATATCAGAGAAGAGTCCAGGTCCCTTGTTCATATTTGCAGACATGGAGAGAGAGAGAGAGAGAGAGAGAGAGTGCTCTGTGTCTGTGAATCGCGAGGAGGAGGACCTGTGATGAAGAGCGAATAGGGGTTTTCTTTCGCGGTCACCACGAAAATGGGGCTGAATCCTAGGAAAAACCAGAGTCTAAGTAGGCCTGTGACCTTTTTTGGTCACAGACCTGATTTCGACCGTAGATTAGAATCGTGTGGCAGACACGTGGGCTCCTATCTTGTATTGCCTTCCCTTAAAAGTCATGATCGAGTCGGAGGGTTGTGACCATATAGGTCACAGTCTCACAGACTCGCAGCTGATGTCCGTTGGGTGAACATTGGGCGGGCTGATGGGCCTATACAAGATATATTTTTATTAGATCTAAAATTAAATTTTAAGCTTATTAAATTAAAAAATTTACATTCTTAAATTCGTTTAAGCTTATTTATTTAACTTAAAATTTATTTAATATATAATTTTTTTATAAATAATATAAAATAACATAAATTTTAATTATATATACATATATATATAATATTAAAATATAAAAAATATATTATTTTATATATATTTTTGGTAAGGTCGGGTTGAGCTTCAAAGACAAATCTCAATCTTGCTCATTAAATTAATTGGGTCTAAAAAAAATTTCAAAACCTTATAATTTATAAGTAGGCCTATCGGACTCTCAAACCCATGGCCACTCTTAGTCTGTACTATTTAATCATTAAATTTTTTCTCTTTTTCTCTCTCTTGGGAAAAAAAATTAATTATTTGCACATCATTGTACTAATGTGATACAAGAGGCCAATGATATATAATCACAAAATCATATTAAATTTTACACTAGGAGTAAACATTCAAAATTTTAACTTAGTAGTCTAGAATATACAAAAGGATAAATTACACTAACCTCCCTTAAAGTATTTAACAATAACAGACACTTCCCTCTAAGTTTCAAAAATAACACTGACCTCTCTTATGATTTACTTGTCTGTTTCAGATTCCTCAGCCGTTAGTCAACCGTTAGAGTCAACTACATTTTGTGCTGGTGTCATTTTTTTATTTTTCAAAATGCCAGTTTCACCCTTCATAAATGATATAAAATTAATTTCAACTGAGTTAGCTCAAAACAATGCTAACTAAGTTAACTCACTCAAATCACCTCTCTCTCTCTCTCTCTCTCTCTCTCTCTCATCTTCAATCAACCTATCAAACCCAAAAATATCACCATCCTTCATCCCTCCTTCCCTCCCTCGTTTGGCCAGAAACCCTCGTCACCAGGGTGCCACCACTTCCTCCTCGCTCTCTCTTTTTCCCGATGATAGCCACTACCTCCTCCTCCAACCAGCATCGCCGCCATTGCCCCTCTCCCAAGCTCACCTTCCACTGCCATCACGCACAACCTTAGCACTCCGGCGCCATCTGAAATGCTTAACCCACACAAAGCTCCTATTTCCCCACCATCACCAACACTGCTCCATCCCAACTCACCTTTCCTTATATATTGTGTTTGTACAACTAAAATTATATATATATATATATATATGTATATATTATATCCCTACACTTACGAAAGTATATATGCAAATTATAGACATTCCTTTCAATTAATATATGTGTATATGCCCGAAATTCCTTTCAATTAATATATGTGTATATGCCCTAGAAATTCTTTCAAGAAAGAATTTCTATAAGTTATTTTCAATAAATGTAGGGAAAAATAGAGGTAGAATGATGGTGAGGGTTTTAATGAAAAGAGATGGATCAGTTTGGGGGCGGATGTATGTGGTTGGAAGCATAGTTGCCGAAATGAAAAACGAAAGTGGGAGACACTAGGAAAACGGACGGAAGCGAGAAGCGTGACCAAAACATATAAGAGAAAATAAGAAGCGGGAAACGATTGGGAAACTTAGTAGGAAATTTTTTCGAAACTTAGAAGAGACTTTTAAAAAACTTAGTGGAAATCTTTAGGAAACTTAGTAAAAATCTTGGGAAAACTTAGTGGAGACATTTGGAAAACTTAGTGGAAACTTATGCAAATAATTTCATAGTTAGAACTTAAGGGGAAAAATGTATAAAAATTAATATTTTACGTTTCTGAAGCGTTTCCAAGAGTTTTTCAAACGTTTTCTAATAATTTCTGTTAAGTATCCAAAGAGTTTTTTTACAAGTTTCCCGAACGTTTTCAAGAAGTTTTCGAAACATTTCCCTTGCATTTTTGAAACGTTTCTCTAAATTTTTTAAACAAGTTTTGTCCCCGTCCTTAAAACACGTTTATGCCCCCAAAGTGAGTTTTCGTGTAACTATGGTTGGAAGTGTCAGGCTATAAAAGAGAATGTTCGACTTCACAATCGAGAGATCACTGTCACTTCTTGTTCAAATTGGACAAACGATTGCAACATTGGTAAGTATATACTGGCGTATACATACACACTGGTGCTTCTTGTTGACGAGTGTCTGCCTTACTCTGTCTCATAATTGGGTGTAGATTGGGTAATGACAATTTGTATAAGAAATTGTGGTTTTGATGAAGAGGGGTTGTGGGTTCTTCATGGTGGAGGTAGGTTATGATGAACAACTGTGGCTTTGGTCCAACTGTTCAAGGTGTTAACTCCACACGTTGATTTTAATGATAATTAAATTTTGTTTTAGTTTACTAATAAATTTAATTAATGTGTAGATCAATAAGAAAATATATTTTATACCTAAAGTTTAATGAATGTTAAAATAGATGCACAAACAATTTAAGGATTGAGCAATGCATCAAAATAGAGTAATGACACCTATTAAAATATCAAACCAATGATGTGAACTCAAAAGATTGAAGGTGTTTAAAAGAAGATTTCATTAAGCTTGTAAAGACTCAATGAAGTTGATATGAATTCAAAGAGATTAAAGGTATTCAAAAGGAGAATTCATCATATTTGCAAAGACTATATGAAGAATCCAAGAAAAGTTTTTGACGAAACCAAAATGAATTTAATCCAAATTAAATTGAAGATTTTTTTGAATAACCACATTGGATTGAAGATTTTGAAAAATCACTATACCCCAAAGAGAAGATTCTTCAAAGATCTTAAAGTGTTTTTGAAACTAAGTTTGATCAAGGAAAGTATAGAAGAAATTTTCTGGGTGATGTGTCGACACATGGATTTGAAGTGTCAACACGTGAGGACAGAGGCCAATACTTGAAGAATGGATGATCGAGTATCGACACATGAGTTTGATGTGTTGATACATGGAGATACAGAACAAGTACTGGAGGATACAAGCTTGATGTATTGACACATAAAGTTAGGTGTCGACACTTGGGGTCTAACGACTATATTTTTAAACATTATCAAGGTCTAAACTAGCATTAAATGAGCCCTCAACTACCTCCAACGAGTGAAATCAATTCAGGGCTTTATATACAAGTCTCCAAATGCATTTATGGACAAGAGATATAAGATTATTCCATACTTTGATTATCAAAAGCTGACAATTCCTTACATTTATTGAAAATTCTCTTTGTTTTCAAGAGTTGGCATTTAGTGAACTATTCCATTCTTACTTACTTTTCAAATAGAGTGTGTGTTTCATTTGTATATCTCATATACACTTGTGAATTAGAGTTTGAGTGTTCTCTGGTAGAAGAAAAACACTTGTAAGTTTAAGAAAGTGTGGACAAAATTCTTGTAGCATTAAAGCTTGGGTGTAAGCTTTAAAGAGAGTGAGCTAGGTACTTCAACTAGCATCTACTTTGTAATTGGATATTACATAGTAAAATAAGACTTTAAGAGAATCTTGGAGTGAAGACGTAGACCACAATTATTGGTGTCTCTTTTTATGTTTTGCTTTCACTTCTTTGCTTGATTATATTGCATTGCATACACTTAAGTTACTGTTGCATTATTTAAATTAGTTTAATTTATCTTGATTGCAATTAATTTTTAAAAAACTCAATTCATCTCTCCTCTTAAATTGCCTTTTGGGCCAACACAAGGGAGGTGATGTGGTCAGTGGATTTGACGGTGATGACTAAACGTGCGAGTGTTAGTACTGGTTAAGGGTGGTGGGTGGGTGGGTGACAATGTCAGTGCTATAGTGACGTGGCTGTGGGGGTGGCAAAGCTATGGTTGGGGTGGGGCGGTGGCGGTAGCTGAGTAGATGATATGTGCAGAAGTTGGTGGTGGTGAGAGTTGGTGCTGGTCTAAATGTGTCTGTGAGAGTGAGAGAGAGCTAAACGTTGTTTGGTTATGGGAAAAAATGAATGTGATGAATATTTGGTTTCAATTTGTTTGCAACACAGGGATAAAATAGTAAAACACCATTATCCATTAACACCATTTAGGGGATAATTGTGACAGGGGAGGTGAGTGTAATTTACCTTATAAAAAAAAATATGGCCGTATTTGCAAATGCCCCTATATATTTGTCTTTAATTTTTTATGTTGCACCTACCACAAACACCGATAATGTGAAGAATAAAGGTAACTTACCTCTACTGGACTACACCATCTGTAAATCCCTGGTCCTATTAATCATTATTCATTATGCTGTTTTTCGTTCAAAAATTTGGTAAGAAAAAAAATAAAGATGACATAAAATTATATCATATATTTAATTATTAAAAAAATTAAAATAATAAAATAAAAACAAGAAAAGTAATATTTTGAAATTTCTTATTTTATTTTATTTTATTTTTCTTCACCTCTTTTTTTTTTTTTTTCATTTCTTTTCTCTTGATGGATTGGGAGTCCAAATACAACATAGATACAACTACCAATTCCAACCCCCAGAAATCGAGCTTTGCGGCATCATCGAAGTGTATAGTCTTGGATGAATCTATAATTGTAAAGATTAACTTACTTTACTGGTACTTCATGGGAACCATTGGAGCTTGCTTCCAGGAAAAAGGAACTCATGAAATTGAGCTTTGCGATTGGAATGTTAGGGCAAGGCCTAACTAACATGACATCTCTGGTTCTCTATAATCAGCGGGGGTGCCCCGTAAGACCTCTTAACTTTCAAAAATTATATTTTTACTTATAGTTTTAAAAAAATTTATCAATTTGCCCCCTCTAAAAATTTGTAAATGCTCCATTCAATAATTAAAAATTCTATTTTCACATATAATTTTAGATATATTTCTCAATTTTTTCACCTATAAATATCTAAATATTACCCTTAAATAGTTATTTTTTCTTTAGTCCCCTTTTATATATTATATGTAAGTTCATGTACATTATAAGTAATGATATATATACAAAAATTTTATACAAAATTATTGTAGAAAGTGATGATGTTGACTCCAACGCTCTGTTTGGAACTCAGATTTTTCGTAAAAAAAAGTAAAAAAAAAAGAAAAATGTGATGGAAAAGTAAATAAAATGAAAGAGTACTTTTGGTCTATTTTTTCTCATCTTTTACTTTTCTTATCGAAAATCTGAGTTACAAACGAAACGTAAGTCTTTCATTTTAAAACAAACACTCATAATGATATCTTTTAATTGCCACATCATTTCATTGAAGTTTTATGTACAAACTTTTTGAAAAAAATACATTTTTTGTATAATATATACATACATATATAATAAGATAGGAAGTCAAGTGACTTATGATTGATCTAAAGAAATTGTTGGATTGTCATTTATGGTAGCTCCCTCTTAATAAATTTTTTTGGTTCCGCCACTATCTATAATCGACTAGTACATGAAGTGGCAAGGCCCAAAAATTCATTGGAAATGGACAATAATTAGTCACAATTCATAATTTTTTTCCCAAAATAATGCTATACAATTTTTATGGAATGATGTGGTTGGTTGTTTGCGATTCTTTTATTTCCAATTAAATCATTCACCATTTTAGGCTTTTAGCTCATAATTCTGCCCAGTCAAGTTTTTCATAAAATATTTTTGTAAGAATAAAATTTTTATTTTGTATAATCAACTATAGGAAAAATTGAGAGACATTTTCAGAATTATAGATCAAAGGAGAGTTTTCCAAAATATGAAAGACATTTATAAATTATCAAGGGACAATTGAAAGAAAATTCCTAAAGTTATAGACAAAAATAGATTTTTTAAAAATTTGTGGGCACAACGGCCTCTGTAGGATCTCCGCAGGCCCAAGTGTGCTTGAAAAAAGAAAATAATTATTATCTTTAATTGTTTGGTTTTTAGTGTAAAATTTTAATTTTTTTAATTTTTTTTACTTTTTTTCAAAAATCAAACAAGAAAATACATCAATTGTCCCTCTCATTGCTCTCTACCTTCCTGTCTATTTCCCTTTTATGAGTATCAAATACGCCCTTTGTACATGCTGAAAGTGACAAAACAAAACGCAGAACTATACACCGTGTTCGTACAAAGGTTAGCAGGAATTTGAGCTAGCTAGACAGTTCCTGATGAATGATACGGTGCTTCTTGGTAACTTTGGAAGATGCGACGACAAAAAATTGGCGGTGAGCATAAGTAATTAATGGGTGGTTTCTCAATGTTCAAAATTATGTTTGAAGGCTAACATCATAACTTTTTCTGCAGAACGTACAGGAAAATGGGGAACATATGGGAAAATGGGGATTCAATTTTCAGGAACTTGAACCGAAATTTCTCATTCTCCGCCAATATATTTTTTCAAGTTGACTCGACGTGTTTCTCCAGCCGAAATTGATATCCGACAAGATAATTTTATTTTCTACCAAATTTTTGTACGTAAGATTCTATTAGCATGATACGTTAGTGATATTTTTATCAATTATAGTGGTGTTTTGGTTTAAAAAAGAGAATAACAAACAGTTTAAAAATTTTATATAGAAATTATGTTTATATAGTATTGGATAGTTGATTCAGTAAGTAAGAACTTAAATTTTCTCATTCAATATTTAGATTTGAGTCTTTATAGCTACTCAGTGCCAACATAGGAGTTATGGGGTCCTCATAGTCTTTATATTTGACTGTGTAATGCTAACGAACAATATTATTTAACAGATGTGTAAAGTAGCATATATGTATATCTATTTATAGTAAAAAAAAATTATATTTACATGCATTAACAAATGAAAAAAAATAAATAAAAAGGGTTTGATCAATTTTTTATTTGTTATAAAATGTTCAGAACTTTAACCAACTATTTTTATAAATTTGTGCAAAGTCATCGTTCACACCAGTCGAATGAACTTCATACATTAGCGTAAACAATGCCAAAGAGGGATGGGAGCGAACTAGGCAGTCTGAAGATGATGGGAAGGCAGACAGACAAGCTGATAAATGTGAAAAAGAATGGGGGAAGAATACCATAAAAACGTGAAAAATGGTTCATCTCTCTATTCCCAAGCTGAGTTGCCCCTTTTGACGGACAAATGGACAGTTGAATCTAGTGAACTTTAAAAAAATACTAGTTTAATTGAAAAATAAAAATTGTACAAATAACTTTTTTTTTTTAGAGATTTCAAAATTTTAAAACTTTACATGCTATAATCAAGAACTATATAGGTTCCATAATTTTTTCCAAATTAAAAAAAAACCTTATAAAAAATTTAAAATCAACTACACTAGTTAACTTTAAAAAAAAAAAAAACTGTTAATATTAAAAAATATGTTGTATAAAAAATTTTGAGGCTCCAAATTTTTTAATATCTTATATGTCATAGTTAAAGCTTTATATAGTTTTATATATTTTAAAAAAAAAATAACACGGCCCAAATACAAAAAATTGTTAGAGAAAGAAAGTCTTGTTGTGAAACTAAAAGATTACAAAACAGATAAAAGAACTCAAAACAAAAAACATAGATTTAATTTTTCAAAACTTGTCAAATATTTATCATATTAGTTCTTTCAGATCACCCGCTACTTTTATTAATAATATATAAACAAATAATATTAATATGAGTTTTAAAAAATTATTCATACTTCTTTTTCCTTTTTTATTTTCTCTCTATCTTCCTTTTTTATACTTTCTTGAACTCCTAAGCTCTTTATTTATAAGAGTTTGACTATTTATTGCGAGATAGTAGCCGCCTTCGTGATCAAAGCAGTGACTGTTTTAAAAAATTTTAATGACTAAAGAGGCTATGAGGTCATTTACTACATCAACATACATAAGAAGCCTAAAATAATACACTAGTTAATTTTAAAAGAAAGATATTGGTTTAAAAAAAAAACGTAATATAAAATTTTTTAACCAAAAAAAATTGTTTATAAATTTTTTTTTTTTGCTTTTCTTTTCTCATGCCGTCCCTCTGCTTTTATTTTCACGTGGAAATGATCTCTCATTTTAGATTGATCTGATGAACTGGAGGCTAAATAGGGTATTTTTGACATTTTTTCTACTTCGAAAAGAGAGCTATTTTGTCCTTACACCTTTTTTATTAATTGATTAAGACATCGAAAAGTAATGAAATGTCATCATGCCAGAGAAAAAAGAAAATAATGTCAGAGCAACATAACCAATTTTCTTTCTCGGATTGCCAACTACATTAACAGATGAAATGTCACATATTAACTGTGGGCGTTTGACCAACTTAAGTCATAAATTATTTTTAAAAAGTTGTTTTTTAAAATAATTTTTTTCCCTAAAATGTAATTAATTTTAAAATATTTATTCAAATATATTTAAAAAAATTATAAATATAAATTATAAACTATTAAATAATTACTTCTAAACAGCCCGTATTAGAGTGACTGTGGATGGATGAGTGCTGGAACGAGCATTCCTCAATTTCTATACGAAGAAAGCCTTTCGGCGTTATGCTTCTTCCTCCCACTCTCTTAAATGTACGAAAGGCTATAAGCAGCAGAGGTCTCTTTCAAGCAAACCTGTGAGACGCGGTGGATGCAACGTAAGCCCTTCCGAAAAGAAACAACTATCCAGCCTGTCACATCAAACGAGGATGAATATAACATTTTAAAAAATATTATATAAATAAATTATCACACTACATAAATATAATAACTACTATTTTAATAATTATGAATAATTTTTTTAAACTGTTTTTTCACAAAAATTAAGAGTTAACTGTTATTTATTAGTTTATAACTTAAACTTATGACTTTTTTGAATTGTATTTAGGTAAGTGACTTAAAAAAATTACTTATTTCTAATTACATTTTTTTTAAAAAAATTATTTTTAAAAGTGACTTTTTAAAAATAACTTATAACTTATAACTTATAAAATAGTATGCCAAACACCCCTTATTAATATGAGTCCTGCACTTTGTGTTTAAGTGTGAAAAAATAAATTCATATATAAAAAAATACTATATATAACCTATTTATCAATTTATTTTTTTACTCTTAGATACAAATAAATGAACCTCACATAAATATATTAATATGAATCTATTAGTTTATGTCTTAGAGTAAGAAAAAAAAATTTATAAATAGGATTGAATATAATATTATTCATTAGCTGTTTGATTTTGGTAACTATAGTCTCGTTTTAAGTAATTACTTTTAAAAAATAATCTTACTAACATACGCCGGCATATTTTAAACGTATTTCATCGAAATGTAAAAAATATTAAAACTTTTGTTTTTACAAATTTCAAGACGAAAATTGAGTTTGAACTCTACAATGACTAAAAAGTTACCACGTCAGACACGGTCTAATCCGTGTGCCGAACGCGTAAAGGACCGTGTTGCAATTATATAATACAATCAACTTCACCAAAAGTTTCTCTTTATAACTTAAAGCGTTTTTCAAAAATTAAAACATATTTGTACGGCACTGCCTTGTCTTTACCTCTAGATGAGACCATTGACCAATCCCCATTTCCTTCTCAACAAATAGGAACGATCGTTAATGGCTATCAGTCTCTAAAAACCCTAGTGTTTTCACTAAATTTCGGATCATCTTCTCTTCATTCATTTCCTTCTGTCCTCTCAGGTTAGATTTTGTTGCTTAGCTATAAGGAGAGGAGAGAGATTCAAAATTGAAATTTCCCCTACTTTTTGTTTGGTGGTGGTGGTGGTCTACTCTCGAACACCAACTCTTACTTTCTTTTTCCACGCTGTTTCCTTTTCAAATTCAGCGAAGATGTCATTGAAACTTCTTCAACCTTGTGCGCTGCTTTCAATGTAGCAAACTAGCAATTTTATTGAATTTCCTAGTAGTTTCTCTATTCTCTGCCTTTGCGAAGCTATATTTGAGAGAGCCGAGCGTAAAGGTTGAATCGAAAGTAAAAGGAGCAACGAAAGGAAACTGATCTGTGAGGACGATGGAGAGCTTGTTGAATGAGAACTTTGTGGCGGTGAAGTCGAAGCACTCGTCGGAGGAGGTGTTGCAGAAATGGAGGGACAAATGTGGGATGGTGAAGAACCCCAAGCGCAGGTTCCGATTCACCGCCAATCTCTCCAAGCGCGACGAGGCCGCCGCCATTCGCCGCACCAATAAGGTTCCCCCTCCCTCCCTCCCTCCATGTGTGTGAATAAGTCCATACATATTCAAATATGTGCACGTATATATGGAGAGAAACGTTTATGTTTAGGAAGCCAAAAGGTCCTTGGTTTTCTTCATGCCACAGAGACATCATCTGTTATTTATTCTTTCTTTCTCTTTTTTTTTTTCTTTCTATATTTGCGTCTTCCAGACCCCTCTCTTCGTTCTGTGCGCGCGTCGGTGCTGTTCTGGCGATTATGGGTGGTGGTGCCCTTATATTTGTATGCAAAGTACAGATATATATTGACAAAAACACTTTGAATTTTAAAGAAAGATCAGTAACATGTGCAAAATTTTCACTTTTAATTCAGTAATTTTTGTGGGTTTAAGTTACTGCAAATACTTCCAATTTAAGGAATAGCAAAAACGCTTTGAATTTTTAAAGAAAGATCAGTAAAATATCCATTTTTTTCACGTTTTATTCAGTAATTTGTGGGTTCAAGTTATTGGCACTACTTCCAATTTATAGACTGAGGCCAGAGAGATTTGAATATGCCTTTTCCTTTCTCTATCTTGCTTTCTCAACACAAATTACTTTTAATTTTGTAACGTCCAGTCTACATATTTTCTTGAAATTGTTGCTGTCTTTACCTGTACATTTGTCTCCAACTATTTCCTGGGTACACGATATGGTCTAGATATTGATAAATGGAAATATAAAATTTGTGTAAACAGGACTTTCTCGGAGGATGATTAAGTTTTATAAACATTTGATTAAAACAAATTAAACGTGCTTCTTTTATTCCTAATAGCATTGTTTGCTCTCCTCATTTGGTTCCTTTTCTTTTTCTTTGAGTGACTCCTGAAATATCTTTCCCAACTATGTTGTTATCACTTGGTTACTGGCTTTCTCTATTTGCTATCCAAGTTGGCTATTGAATTCCATAATTCCTATGCTGTTATACAATGATTTGGCACTTCCAGCCAACTTTAGTTTAGGTCCCTGACTCTATTTTGTCTTCTGTAATATAGGAGAAGTTGAGAGTTGCGGTTCTTGTCTCTAAAGCCGCAATTCAGTTCGTCCGAGGTGAGGTCATTCACAATTTAAGTTATATTTTGTGATGATAAAGGTTTCTTGGATTAATGCTCTTCATGGTATGTCTGCAGGTGTGGAACCAAGTGACTACGTTGTACCTGACAAAGTTAAAGCTGCCGGCTATCGCATTTGCGGAGATGAACTGGGATCCATTGTTGAAGGCCATGATAGAAAAAAGCTGGGATTTCATGGTGGTGTAGCTGGTATTGCAGACAAACTCTCCACATCAACCACTGCTGGTCTCACTGCCGATACTGATTTGCTGAATCGCAGACAGGAGATTTTTGGAATCAATAAATTCGCGGAAAGTGAACCACGCGGTTTCTGGGTATTTGTTTGGGAAGCCCTTCAAGACATGACTCTCATGATCCTTGGGGTTTGCGCAGTTGTCTCTTTGATAGTTGGCCTAGCAATGGAAGGATGGCCAAAGGGGGCTCATGATGGACTTGGAATCATTGCAAGCATTTTGTTGGTGGTATTCGTCACAGCTACAAGTGATTATCGGCAATCCTTACAGTTTAGAGATTTGGACAAAGAGAAGAAGAAGATTGCCATCCAAGTTACAAGGAACGGATATCGGCAAAAGATGTCAATATATGATCTGTTGCCTGGTGATATTGTGCATCTTTCCATTGGAGACCAAGTTCCTGCAGATGGACTCTTTATTTCAGGATTTTCTGTGGCAATTGATGGATCGAGTTTGACGGGAGAGAGTGAGCCGGTGATGGTGAATGCTGAAAAGCCATTTCTTCTATCAGGAACTAAGGTCCAAGATGGATCATGCAAGATGCTAGTAACCACTGTTGGAATGAGAACCCAATGGGGAAAGTTGATGGCAACACTTAGCGAAGGGGGAGATGATGAGACCCCGCTGCAGGTTAAACTGAATGGGGTGGCAACCATTATTGGAAAGGTAGGCCTTTTCTTTGCTACTGTGACTTTTGCAGTTTTGGTGTATAAAATGTATGACCGTAAACTGATAGAGGGATCCCACTGGGGCTGTTCTGGAGATGCATTAGAATTGTTGGAATACTTTGCAATTGCTGTCACAATTGTTGTTGTTGCAGTTCCTGAGGGCCTGCCTCTGGCTGTGACATTGAGCCTTGCCTTTGCCATGAAGAAGATGATGAACGATAAGGCCCTTGTCCGCCGTTTGGCTGCTTGTGAGACAATGGGGTCTGCCACTAGCATTTGTAGTGACAAAACCGGGACATTGACTACCAACCACATGACTGTCGTGAAATCATGCATTTGTATGAATATCAAGGAAGTGAACAAAGCAGGTAATGCTTCTAATTTGTGCTCTGAAATCCCAGATTCTACTCTAAAGCTTCTGCTACAGTCCATATTTAACAACACCGGTGGGGAAATTGTGGTTAACAAAGAAGGCAAACGTGAGATATTGGGATCACCGACTGAGACTGCTTTATTGGAGTTTGGCTTGTCACTCGGTGGAGATTTTCAGGCTGAACGAAATGCATCTAAAACTGTTAAAGTTGAGCCGTTCAACTCTCTGAAGAAACAGATGGGGGTGGTGTTGGAGCTTCCTGATGGAGGTCTTAGAGCCCACTGCAAAGGTGCTTCGGAGATTGTATTGGCTGCCTGTGACAAGGCGATCAATTCAAATGGTGAGGTTGTTCCACTCGATGAAGCTTCCATTAACTATCTCAAGGTTACCATAGATCAGTTCGCTGGTGAAGCTCTTCGGACTCTCTGTCTTGCCTATGTGGAACTGGAAAATGGGTTCTCTGCTGATAAGCCTATTCCAGTTTCTGGATATACTTGCATAGCAATTGTGGGTATCAAAGATCCTGTTCGACCTGGTGTGAAGGAGTCAGTTGCACTTTGCCGTTCAGCTGGTGTTACTGTTCGGATGGTTACAGGAGACAATATAAATACTGCAAAGGCTATTGCTAGGGAATGCGGGATACTTACCGATGATGGTATTGCCATAGAAGGTCCAGATTTTCGTGGGAAGAGTCCAGAGGAATTGCTTGAGCTAATCCCCAAAATTCAGGTTTTTTTTCACATTTTTATTTGCTTTTAGGATAGACATTAATAAAAGGATTCCTTTGATTTTTGGCTCATAATTTTTACATTTTTATAGGTCATGGCCCGATCTTCTCCTCTAGACAAGCATACGTTGGTGAATCACTTGCGAACCACATTTAATGAAGTTGTTGCAGCGACAGGTGATGGAACAAATGATGCCCCAGCACTTCATGAAGCAGATATTGGACTTGCGATGGGCATAGCTGGAACTGAGGTTAGTATGCTAACATGATCATCCAGATCCTCATTGATTGTACTGCTGATCCAGAAGTTGTAGTTGTTAGAAGCGTAGCAGGAAATGCTCATGCTGAACATAATTCTTTTTTCTGCACTTTTGTTCTGATTCTTCTGAACAAATAAGAATTGAACAATGAACATTTCATTCCAGCGTATTATGTCCATAAGGGAGTTCAACTAATTACCTTGTGTATCTTGGGTTGTAATAACATAATTTCAATGGGAAGCTGCTAAGTTAATAGTTACGAGAGATGCTATTGACATAAAAAAAAAAAAAAAAAAATGTTCCAGACAGTATAAGAATTGCATTCTCGAAACACTACAATTTCAAATTGGGATATTAGTGAAGAATGATGACCTAGAGATGCCACAGAGGCCAAATGTGACCATTTTGTAGTATTTGATCAATCATTTGTAAGTGGAGAAGGTGAGAGTGGGTGGGTTGTTAAAAAGACATTAGCCCTGAAGTTAGCTGATTGAGCTGGCAGGCATTTTTGTGATTGTATATCATATGAACTTATATGATCATGACTAGCCATGCTTTGTGGCAATGAATGCTAAGGAATCAAAGAATAGGATATTCAGAAAATTTCTGCAACTTTCAACAGAAAATTCATGTGGATTCATTGTATAGAAGGAAGATAGTATTCAAAGTGAAGCTATTAAGCTGCATCAATTGAGATCAATAGAGGGAAATTTAGCTCATGTACTTCTGGTTCTTATTGTTATTTTTCAGGTGGCTAAAGAGAGTGCTGATGTCATAATTCTGGATGATAATTTCTCAACAATTGTGACTGTGACCAAATGGGGGCGCTCAGTCTACACGAACATTCAAAAATTCGTCCAGTTCCAGCTGACTGTTAATGTGGTTGCACTAATTGTTAACTTCTCTTCAGCCTGTCTAACAGGTAAAGCCTTCATCCTTTGATTACTTCAACTTCCCTTCAAACTTTGGCAGACGAAGAATACAAACGCTGTCTCCACACGTGCTTACATTTTTTTTTTTTGTGGAACCGTTGTGCTTTAGGGAGTGCACCTCTCACAGCTGTTCAGCTTTTGTGGGTCAACATGATTATGGACACGCTAGGAGCACTTGCGCTAGCAACCGAGCCTCCTAATGATGAATTAATGAAGCGGGCACCAGTTGGAAGGGGAGGAAACTTCATCAGTAATGTTATGTGGAGGAATATCATTGGCCAATCCCTGTATCAGTTCTTGGTAATATGGTTTCTTCAGGCAAAAGGGAAAGCAATTTTGGGCCTTGATGGCAGCGACTCTGATTTGGTCCTTAACACGCTTATTTTCAACACATTCGTCTTCTGTCAGGTAACTTCTTAAAGGATCAATGAATCTCGAAAGTGAGTTTCCATGTAGAAACTTCGATGAAATATCCATTTCCAGCATAATTTTAATGAGGAACATCAAACTTACATGACTGCAGGTATTTAATGAAATAAGCTCGAGAGAGATGGAGAAAATAGATGTTTTTGAAGGCATATTGGACAACTATGTTTTCGTGGGTGTTCTCAGTTGCACCGTCTTCTTCCAGATCATAATCATCGAGTATTTGGGAGCATTTGCAAATACAACACCCCTTTCTCTTGTGCAGTGGTTCCTCAGCATATTTATAGGATTCCTAGGCATGCCTATTGCAGCTGGCTTGAAGATGATCCCTGTCCCTGCAGAAACATTCCGGCTCAGAACTGCTATTTGTGGATGTGATTCTGAAAGCACAAGCCCCAGCCGTTTAAAAAAAGAGCTGTAATTTCCGAAAATGGTTCAACACTACGTGGCTTTGCTCTACCGGACACAGTAAGATGGCCGAATGCGGACCTAGTGGTGTATCTGTGTTTTGTTGTTTATTTTGAATTAAATTTGGGATCATTTTTTTGTTTTTAAAATTCCTGTTCATTTTGTAGGATCGTTGTTAGTATGTAAACAGTCCTAATGAAAACATTTGAAATCAAGTTGATTTGTTGACAACCCCGTGTGGCGTCCATAAATATAACTTACCCCAAGTTCCAAACAGGTTAAACCAACGCCATTGCTGTAAAAATAGAGTAGGGCAGTAGAAAAATTCTATCCATTTAACATGTGATTCTATGTTAGCAAGATGCAAGAGCAATTTAGCGAAAGATCATTTCAACCTCTCAAAGCAGTCTCAACACACTGGAAAGAGGACCACTGTGATCAAAAGCCATTAGTCCCTTCGGCAGTATTTCTATACCCTTAGCAGAAATGAGCCTTGCACAATGGTTGTATTATTGATTTTGGAGATACAAAGCTTAAACATCTATTCATCATGTTTCTTCTTTTTCTGATGAAATTTTTGCGATAACGCTTCAAACCAATGTCATGTGCATCATTGACAACATGGCCCACTTTGACTGGAAAATTGGTATCTATTCTAAAATAATCACAACCTACTGGGGCAGAGAACAGAGTGGTATGACTCTTGCAGAAGAACCACTTCCACACAAGCACAATGGACTGTCCTGACTGAGACTCTGGCAACATATTAAACTAATATACAATGTCGAACGGTCAATCAACGAAACCTCTCTCCACGAAGAGATGAAGGCCTGGTCCTACACCATCAATACAAGGCTGAGAACATATACCTTCGGGTGCATTTGATAGCCAATTCAAGAAGGAATGGCTTCTGATGGCCTTTTCTCTTTTTGAAGTTTTGAACTGAACTTAGATGAACTATCTAATGAAGCATTTTACTAGCATTCAAATGCACTTCAACTAGTTGGTAATCCACAAAAGAAACTCCTCTTTGATTCCCAAACATGATTCTTTGCGATTTATTGAACCCAAACACCTCACAGTAAAGAGAAGTTGCCCACCCATCAAAAAGCAACCACCCAACATTCAAGCAAATCCAATCACATTCACCTTTACACTCTTTTTGATGGCCCAATTGTAACACAGATGCATCAAATCAACCAAAAACAACTCTTCATTCCTCATGGCTTTCAGCCTTTTGAAAGACATAGGAAGCATCCCAAGCCCTCTCTATATTACATATTCCCTATCAGAGAGAGAGAGAGAGAGAGAGAGAGAAATGAAAAACAAACTCAAAAAGTGGGTAAGCATTAGTAGCATTCATGAAAGCAAACCCTAAGAAAGAATGACTAATACAAACAGTCTCCAATGGCCTTCTGGACATCCTTTGGCCCTCACTTCCTCCTTCAATGGCTTTTGCATACTTCTTACTGTAGGCTAAAGTAATAATTTTCTTAATTTATTTACTTCTTCTTTCATTATTTTCTTGGTTGTCACTGTTGGGACTTTTTGTTGGGTATTGGAAAATGAAACCACTATCAACATTCCATAAATTGGCAGATATATAACATTCACTCAATCTATAATCCAATGAAAAAAACACCAATCAATCTTATCTTCGTTAGAGGAGACCAAATTCCAGTAACTATTGTCGGCAAATTTTCTGTGAAGGGCAATTTTGATCAGAGTCATTGTAAGTAAGTCTTCTCTTACTGCCAGCAGCTGAGGTTATTGAAGAATTCTCAAGAATATCGGACCGAGTTGATAATATCACTAACTTGGGTGTCTTAGATTTTCCCATCTTTATTTCCTGCATTCGTTTGTAACAGGAATATATGTGTTCCTACATTTTTGAAGTGCAATACAATAAGAGACAATCCGAGAGTAAAAGCAATATATAAACTGTTTTTCACTATAAAAAGTAAAATATAAAGCAACGAAGACTCACTTTTTCTAGAGACCCCTGTGATGAGATGACATTCATCTTGAAATCCATTGTTTCCTTTGTTAATTGATCATCAGAAGCCGCTAAGACTGCCGCTACAGCAACAACCGATGGTCGAAGATCCATCAAATTAATCTCTGCATTCAAGGATTCCGAATTGATAAACAAAAACACTAGCACTCTGTTTGAAATCCGAATTTTCAAGTGAAAAAGGAAAATGTGAAGAAAAAATAAACAAAATAAAAGTATAATTTTGTTCTATTTTTAATCACGTTTTTTTTTTTTTTTTTTTACTTTTTTAACTGAAAATCCGGATTTCAAATGAAGGATAAATGCAAGACCAAAATTAACATTAATCCTCAATATTTTACATCACCTTCTGTTATAGCTAGAACGAGTTCAATAGCTCCAGAGACTAATTCTTTTGGTCTAGCGCCTCTGCACTCAGCACAGAACTTGGTGATAAAATAGTGCAGATAAGCAAAAGGAGTGACCGAACCCATTCTCCATTCCAACGTATTCAAGACCAATAACTCCATTCTCAGAATCACTTTGCTTTGAAAATTGTAATCATCTATATGATACTGGGACAAGGCTGGTATTTTGCTCTCCTCCATTTTCGCAGCCAATGATAGACACGCCAGTGATAACAAACGAATAGCCCATAATTTTCCATTCTATCAAACATCAATAACATCCAAAATCACAAAAAAAACAGAGATTACTACAAAAATCCCACATGAGAGAGAGAAAGGCTCACATCAATGGATTGCCTTGAAAGGAACCGATCGAAGTATGTTACTGATAGATAAGCTGTGCGAAAGTGAAACCCAAACAACGCTCTTGTCTGCATCAGAACACACAGTTTTCCAAGAACCCAACAAAAATTCAGGACAAAACATTACATATCTATATGTATATATATATATATATACAGAGAAATAAGGAGATAGTACAAACATTAAGAATCCATTTGATGGCACCCAAGCGAGCACATTTCAACCAGCTTTCACTCTTGACTGAACAAACATCTCCTCTAGATACGCAACTATTCGATTCAAAGATGGTCTCTTTTTCGATTAATAGTTGTATATGCTCATCTTCAGATTCAGAGACAGAACGTGGGATCAAGTTTATATACGCTTCTTCGCATTCAGTTAGAGAAGACTCATCTTCTTGGCATAAGAGTTTAGAGAGGGAAAATGAAGCGTCCGAGCTCTCCATAGTAATTCTCTCTACATCTACAAGCAAAATCTAACAAGCCCGGAAAAGGGTATTTGAAGATTTTAACTGCTCAATCTAAGGTGATTGAGAGTGAGGAAATCTAGAGAGAGAGAGAGTGTGTGTGTGTGGAGGCAAATGTAGAGAAGCTGGTGAGTAGCGGTTTTGGTGCCGCCAAATTTAGCGGAGTGCGATTTAGGCGCGTTTTGTATCAGTTAATAGTTATACATTACACTGTATACATACACACATATACTGTACAGTGTGTACATGCACGCACTATCCGCTAATTTCTCCAAGTGTCGGGTCCTTCTTGTATTTTAGTGGAATTGATTAGGTAATAGGTACAGACTACCCTGTTTATCGGGTACATAAACGTATTTCTCCAAATAGTGGGGCATACTGGTATATTGTGAAAATTGCTTCGGTACAGTGCCCTTATTTTCGGGGTTATCCTTAAGCTGGGAAAGTCATCACCTAATGGATGGTAATTTTTGTCATATTTTATATGAAGGGCGTTTTGGTGGCATATAGAACTTTTTATAAACCACAAGTGACATCATACCCCCTTAGTGGTATTGTGTACCATGCTAGAAGTAAAAGAGAAAAATTCAATCGGCTAGCCTAGTTGGCAAAGTTTTTTTCTACTAAATCCATACTTGTCTTGGTTAAAAGGGCTTGATTTTTTACTTAGGCACGGTATAAAACACCTTTCGGGTTTGCTTAGTTTAAAAGGAAGCGTAAAGTATAAATATACTATTTGTACAATATTGACACTACCTGAGTTAGAATCGTCTAGATTATATGAAGTATTCTGGAGAGAAAATCACTACAATCACTTTGAAGATAACTGTCTACTTGGGTGATTCGTACCTTACCTAAGATTGATGGATTGTAGGTGTTTATCAATCTCTAAAAAAATTTATCAATCACCTTGAACAATTTGTCACATGTCATAAAAAATTAGAAAAGAAATAGAAAAATTGACAGTATGGCTATGCCAAATTTCCAATTTTAACAAGGTTAGGTGCCATGCCCTCATGAGGGTCCTGTGGATTTCTTAAACTTGGAGCAGAACATGCTAATGGGCAGGGCATATTATCGATATGTTATTCATACTTCTTTTATCCTTAAGACAAGGACTCAATTTACCAAAATAAGATGTCATTTCTACAATAATTTCTTTTCTTTTCATAAATTAAAATTCTAAAATAAAAATACTAAATTTAGAGCTTTCATGACCATATTCACAATCTTCTCTTTGTAGATGAGAGCAGGGACGGACCTACATTGGTTCAAGGGAGCTCGCAGCTGCTTGAGTTTTCTAAATTTTCTTTAAACTCTATGTATTTTTGTGTATTTATAATATAAAATAGTGTGTATAGAGTTTATAGACCCTCCTAAAATTTAAAATATTTATCTTAACCCTCTAAATTGTAACTTTTTTTTTTTAACTTTGGCCCCCTCAACAAATTCGTCTGTTTACCCTGAATAAAGGAAAAAAGTTCAATAGTTAGGTATTACGAGATTCTTCCGTACTCATATATATTAAATTTTATTATGTATTATTTATCGTATTAAAGGTCTCTTTATTAATTATAAATTCAAATTACTAACATAATAAAATACTATATATACCAATTTAATAGGGATAAATATTGAGCAATTGATGCTACTTGACTATTGAACTATTTTTCCTTGACGAGAGAGAATTTAAAAAAAATAAAAAAGAAAAGAGAATAATATTCACCTACATTGCAATATGCATACACGTTTAGTTTTGTGAGAAACTATAATATAACTATTAGTCATGCTCAGGGGAGCTTCTTCTTCTTCTTCTTCTTCTTCTTCTTCTTCTTCTAGTGATACTTCCATAAATGGGTTTGAGAGCAAGTTGGATATAAACAAATTGAAGATCTTCTTCTTCTAGTGATACTTCCATAAATGGGTTTGAGAGCAAGTTGGATGTAAACAAATTGAAGAGGACACAAGATCCAAAAAACTGGACTATAAAAACATGTATGTATAAGCTAGCTAGGTCCGACGACTCCCACGCTCCCAGCTAGCTCCCATTCGGAGAATATTTGGTCCCCAGCTGCTTGTAAGTATTGATAATGGGATTGAATTGCAAGGGCCAAGGGGGAGCGCGTATTCACTTGTGGAAGGCTGAAGCTGGACCCCACACGCCCAGCCATTTTCAGTAGAAAAAAAAAAATATGATAGCAAAGACGCTCTTCTTCGACTTTTAGTCAACATAGCCTTCCAGTACCAGACTGATTTTAACCATACATATTATATTACACACATGTACATATTGTGTGTGTATATATATATACATAGACCCAACTCATCAGGGCCGAACTTATGGGTGGGGTGCCATAATATCCTTATTTATAGTATATTATATAGTGATGATGTAATAATTTCGTGGATTTTGTAGGTAGGTCTTTAACGAGCTCTTTCTCATTAACGTATGATCTCTTGCTCTATGCACATCAGTGTGGTGCTTGTCAAATACTCTCTGATAGTAAAGTTAGATTTAGAAGAATATCGGTATTCAGTGTGTAGTTTGCTAAGATTTTTTTTTAATGCGTACCTGGTAGATAAGGTCTTTGTTTTCCCTTTGTATGCATGCATGAGAGTGGTTGATAACTTTTCTACATAGCAGTGTTTCATTAGAGGGTTAGGTTTGTGATAGGATACTTGAGTGGATTATTGTCCCACTCTGCACGTAGCGTGCGTCAGAATGGCGTTAGGGATGAGGACGGTTGTTCCTCACACATTCTACACATTTGTGTCGAGAACACACTACTATGTTCGGTGTTAGTGGTGACTCCCGCCGATGTGATGGGGAGTGGCAACACAGGGAGCAAGCTCGAGTCCCTGGTTTGTTTGGGGTAAAGGGGCTCTATTCCGAAGATGCCCGACCAGAAGATTGGGGAGAGACCTGGTCTAGTTATGAGAGATTACAAGAGGATCGACTGTGTCAGAGCCTGACGGCTAGATCGGGAAAACATCACTATCACATAGTGTCTCAGTAAAATTTTATTATGTTGGCACCCTTAGTTTTTATATTGACACTCTTCAGTTTTGTATAATCTTCCTATATGTAGCACGTATATTTAATTCTAAGAAAAATATTTTGTTTTGGCATCCCCATAATTTAAAACGAAGGCCCTAACCTAATATAGTGGATTATGAGACTTATTCATTTTTTTTTCTTGTATATCCAAATTCCTAGCCAAGTAAAATCAAAAGATTATGGGCTTCTAATGAGTACCATTCCAAATCCAAAAGAAATCAATACCTTGTGAGTTTTTAATATAAACCATCCAACAAATAGGTTTACTCATCAAATACGAAAAAAAAATTAAAACAGTAAATAAAACCATATTTCGTTAGACGGAATAGAACTTAGTTTTATTTTCAAGTAGAAAATTTTCTTCTATTTCAGTTTAGTAATAGGTGCAAAGAATACTTAAAATATAATAATTGTATCAATAGGTAAAATTTTGTGTCAAAATTTTGACATACTCAAACCATAAAAGGTGATCTAGTCGTAAGTTTGTTCTTATATCAATATGAGATCGCAAGTTCGATATCTTCTCGTGTTTCTTTGTGATTAATTATTATTTATACAATGTATAAAATTTATATAATTAATGTAAACAGAAATCACACATAAGCTCGATGGAATAGCAGAAGGATTGAAAACCCTGCCGCAAAAAAAAAAAAATTGGCACCTCCGAAACAACCCCCTGCAATTCATGCATATTAAGTTCTAACATAGGTAACGACAAAACTTCCAAGGAAACGTGGCAATGTCCAAGTGGTGCACGTGTCACCTCAGACCTGTTTCTGATTAATGTGTGAGACGGTTGAGCTTCATTCATTAATCCATGATTAAGCTTAACATAGACTCTCAGACCCTGGATTAGAGCTTAGAGGTACAGACCAAACGGATCATTAGGACAACTTTCTTAAGATAACTTAGTTTTTTTGTTTGATCCTTGAAGATGAATCTCTGTCAAATTGTATTTCTTGGAGGTGGTTAGATCAGGTGTATATTCAATGTTTTTGAAGTTCTGTACCGTCATTCTGATTCTAGTCTTGGAATATCAGTGTTTTTTTTTTGGTTACAGAGCAGCTCCTAATCCAAATCTTATGCACACTTATTTTGGGTTCTGCTTTAAGGATAATTTTTCTGGATCGATTGAAGACATGCTGTGCAGATAATACGGGACCGTTAATGGTAATTTACCTACCTGGATAAAACTAACATAATTGATTTGCCTTAGTTGATTTGGATCTTATCCGGTACATTAATTAATGGACCAGACTAGGCCACATGGAGTTGAAATCACATCATTTTCTATAATAACTTATTTCCTTATATTTGACGACATACTAATTTATTTTTGACTTTTTGACCAAAATAATATTATTTTTAAAAAATATTCTCAATCTAACACCGCTGAACAATTAATTCTCATTTTAATACTTTTTCTGCCACATCAGGCTTTTATTTTAGATTAAGTGCTGTCCATAATTCAAATATTTCTCCTAAAATAAGAGCTAATGTGGCAAAGAAAGTATTAAAATGAGATTTAATTTTTCAAGAGTGTTAGATTGGAAATATCTTTTAAAAATAGTATTATTTTAGCCAAAAAAACTCTTTATTTTCAAAGAAATCCTAAGTTCTAATTAAGAGTCTGTATCATGTTTCGTCTATGGATAGGTTAAAAGTAGAAAAAATTTGAAATTATAAGGGAATTAAAAAAAGCTAATGAACTACCGTTGGTTTTTTTAGGTCTATTTTCTGTTGACATAATTTTTTTAAAGAATGATGCTTCACCAAAACATCTAGCATAATAATTTTTAATTACAAAAATATTATTACCATATTACTCTCGAGAAATTTTTAATAAGATGATCGCAATATATCCATTGTTATTTTAGTACTCTAATCATACCATAATCGTACCTAAAAAATAGAGAAAAATGCTAAAATTACTGGCTTTATTTATTGAATTATTATCATAGATAAATATAAATGAATAAATCTCACATTTATTGAATAATATAAATCACATCACCTTTGTATCTATACATAATAACAATCTAATGAAAAAAGTCAATAATTCTAACATTACTCTTAAACAAAAAAAAAACCCTAGGTATGACCGTATCATTAGATTTTTATCCCGAGAAATGTTAATTATTTGAACGTGAAATTCGTAAAAAGTAGTTAGGTGACGGTGAAACGGAAAACGCGGGAAAGCGCGTGGAATGGATTATTTCCAACAGCCCAAAATAAGAAAGGGCGAAAAATGAAAAACAAATGGCGGCACGTTTTCAGGGTGAGGAATTGATATTTCTGGCGCTGGCGCTGACAAAGAGACAGATCATCGTCATGATCAACTTATATAAGTCAATTTTCGAATAGCTGTATCTGTGTATATACACACACACACATATATATATCACCTTGGGGGCTGTTTTCCAAGATCTCTCTCCTCTTGCCTTCTCTCGCTCGTGCCTCAGAGCCCGTTCTTTCCATTTTCCGCGGAAAGATCGATCACTTTGTGTTGTATATATCATACATTATATATATACACTGTATATTACATATACACAATTGGGTTGAGGGTTTTAAGCCAGGAGATTGGAGAAGAAGAAGTGATTCTCACACAGCTTCTAATTTCATCAATCTTCTCTTGTGGATCTTTCGGGAGAAGGAGAGGTAATTGTGATTTTGTATCTCTTTCTTTTCTTTTTATGCTTTAACAAATCCAAAGGGAGTCCTCTGAATCTGAGCAATTTAAAGAAATAAATCTCTATCTAATTGTCATAGCTGATCAATTAATTTCCCGGATGAAATCATAGGAAGAAATTGAAAATGATTTTTGATTTTTCTCACAGTTCTGCAGAAGGAGAGTCTACCGACAGGAAAGATGGCCTGTGAGGAACCTCTGCTGATTGCCAAGAAAGTTTCCCCTGTGCCACCTCCATTGCCTGCTCCAGCAACAACCTGGTACCTTCCAAAGGGTTTAGTGATGAATGGAGCATCACCAAGAGGATACAGCAATGTCTCCATGGCAACAAGGGATTTATGGGAACGTCTCTTTGACGAAGGTTACAGATCAGATGTTTCCATTAATACCAAAAATGGTGGCATCATCTATGCACATGCTAGTATCCTCGTAAGTTTCTTCCTTTTCTTCCCCTCATTCCACACATATAAAACTATGTAAATCCTCTGTATGTGTATATATATATATATATATCTTTTTTTGGCCTTAAATGTTGACATGGTATTTCAAAGGTATAAATTTTAGCATCTCAATGTAACAGGGCGTGGGTTCTCCCGTGTTGAAAAGCATGTTAAAGAAACCAAGAAAACGTGGTCATCAGCGTTCTATCTCAATCCATGGGGTTCCACATGAGGCAGTTCGAGTTTTCATACGATTTTTATACTCTTCCTGGTATATAATTCTCTCCTCTTTGCTGCTTCTGTTGCTTTGTATGTAAAACTTCTTTTGGCATGGTCAATGAGGAGGCTTAGAACCTTAAGAAGAACGTGGCGTTCTTTTCGAATTCTAATATTATTTACAGTAATTATTTTCGTTGAATGCTAATGTTAGCTAGCTTGAATTTGCTCTGTGTTGATTGTTATTAGTGTTTCATATGTAGCTATGAGCCACAAGAAATGGAGGAATATGTCTTGCATTTGTTGGTGCTTTCACATGCCTATATGGTCCCCCATTTGAAGCGAGTTTGTGAATGCCGGCTAGAGCAAGGATTGCTAACAACCGAAAATGTAGTTGACACCTTCCAGCTTGCGCTGCTTTGTGATGCCCCTCGGCTTAGCCTCATTTGCCACCGCTCAATTCTGAAGAACTTCAAAGCTGTTTCTGCCAGTGAAGGATGGAAAGACATGAAAAAGAGCCACCCAGTGCTCGAGAAGGCACTTCTGGAATCCGCAGTTGAAGCAGAAACCGTAAGTACATTATTTTACTTCCATAACGACTCAATGTCAAAATCCCTTCTAGCATCCTATTTTTGATCTGTGCAATGTGTTGTTTTCTCACTTTTCAGAGGCAAAAGGAGAGGACAAGAAAGCTGAATGAGAGGAAAATCTATTTACAACTTTACGAGGCAATGGAAGCTCTTGTTCATATCTGTAGGGATGGTTGTAGGACAATTGGTCCTCACGACAAGGTTTTAAAAGAGGATCAGGCTCCTTGCAATTACGCAACCTGTAAGGCACTGGAGTTGCTAGTCCGTCACTTTGCTGGCTGCAAGATGAGAGTCCCCTGCGGTTGCATTCATTGCAAGAGAATGTGGCAGCTCTTGGAATTACACTCCCATCTCTGTGCTGATTCAGATGTCTGTCGGGTTCCTTTGTGCAGGTAGATTCATAAACCTATTATTTGTGTTTTTGTGACTGTTTAGTTTTTTTTTTTCCAGTCTTTAGCTTATTTGTGGATGGGAGATTTTTTTTTCCTTCAAAAATTTTAGATTTGGCCTTTTTGCTAAACCTGAGGAAAAATTTTCATTTCAGGAACTTCAAGCAAAGGAGCATAAGAAAACAGAAGAAGGATGGTATTAAGTGGAGAATTTTGGTGAGAAAGATCCTGAGAACAAAGAGCATTTCAGGAGCGCCATTCTTTTCAATGGATTCTTCATGAGATTATTCTTTTTTGAACTCTCAATGTAAATTTGGTGTAATTGAAAAGTGCTCAAGAGATTATTCTTCCAAAGTTATACATTTTGAAATTATGAAGCAAGGAATCACTTCTTCCCCCCACAAACATCGTCCTTGGTGCAGCTAGTGGAATTTTCCAAAAAAAAAAAAACAAGAAAATAAAAAAGGATACAATGGTCAATGATATTGATTTTTATACATCTCAGCAGATAAAAAGTTCGAAAATTAGCTGGGTGGAATTTTGATGAAATGCATTTGGGACAAAAGCCTGGTTTCTGTGGCCACACATGAAGTACATTTGACTCTCTTCAAACTCTAGACATTGTGCGTTGAGTTGTTTTTTTTTATATTTTTTTATATATACTAAAAATGTAGTCTATATAACACGATTCACTGTATATCCACAAGAGAAGATAATCAACATATTTCATTTAAAGTGAGAGATTATAATAATGTTAATTTTCACAAAACCCACCAAAGAAAACCCAAGCAAAAACTCGTGTTGGCATAAAGTACAGAATCTAGATGTAATTTACATTACAAAAAGGTATTTAAGCCAATTTCCTGAAGTCCTAACAGAATTTGAGGGGCAATTAACTACTAGTAGGGTGTGGCCTAGACACTTCGGCTGCTGGCCATATTCAAGGCGCGTTGCGTTGGTTTTGGAAGTAAATGAACTGGTCATCTCCTCTTCTTGGCTTGCCATAAACAAAGCTCGCTGTAGATTTTATGGCAGAATTCACATATCGGAAAAAGGGCCTCTCACTCTCAGTCTCAGCCCCACCCTTCGGTATGTCTCTTTAATTTACTTCTATTCTTCTCTTTTTCCCTTTGTCAACCTTTGTACCCCAAATATGACACCAACTTCTTCCCAGTTGTTGCTATTAGATAGCTTACACACCTTTGTAGGGTAATACTTGCCAAATCATACGTAGTGTCAGCGACATTTTAACAGTCATGTGGGGATCATCGCTTTGCGTATGTGATCTTTTCTTTCTCTATTTCCGTCTGTTCATTTTTGGAGCTTCAGTGCTGAAAAACAGGTCATATTGGTTGGCATGCTTAAGAGAAAAAGAAAACATATTTTGTTTAGTTTTATCGTCTCTGTGGTTTGCAAAACTAAATGCTAGCATGTTTGTTGGCTCGGTTCAGGCATTGTAGTAATAATTCCCAATTACCAATCTAAAATGTAAACACGACGATGAGTCACATGAAACATAGAAGCACAGAAACCCAATAATAAAAGTCAAAAAACGTGTTTAACTAATTGTGAATGAAAATATCGATAGCATTACATGGCAACAAAGCACTATATTCTCCTGAAAATGTATATAGATGAAAAAGAATGTATTTACTACGTAATTCCTCTTGGAGTGCGGGAAAAAAAAAGTCATCTTTTATTGATTCGGCAATCCATGCTGGTTCTTTGCTTGGTGTCGAATGTTGATTACCTTTGGTGTAGCTTGCATATGATTGGATGAACCTATGCAGATCATCTCTTTCCCATTCATGTTTTTATTCTCCATGGGGTCCTTGATTCTGTTCCCTCCAGTTACATTCTACATGTTTTTCTTCATTTGAAAGAAGCCAGAATTTTCAAATTGAGAGCTGTCCTATCGTGAGTAATAAGGGTAGTGGTTTGCACTTCTTATAATCCTTCTCCTTTGACATGCTTCAAATAAAAGGATGCTTCAATCAAAATGGATCTAGAATTGCGAGAGTATCACTATCATCTATTATGATTGTCCTGTCCAGAAATTTGAATGCATCATATTGACATATTCTCATGGTGAGGAGCTTCCCTCATCCGAACTGCTATTGTGTCTTATATTGTATCTGTTGAGAACGGGCAGTGATGCAGTTGCAGGTATCCGAAAAGATCTAGCAGAACCCACCATTGTATTATCCTGCATCCTCCCTACTTCCTTGCACACATTATCCAATATGGAGAGGAAGTCCCTTACAATCATGAAGATCCTGAAAGGATGGGCCTCTTCTTTAGTAGCGTTGCCATGAAAATACTCAGTGACCTCTTTCACTAAGGATAAGACCTTTCTTTCGTCTGCCTTAATCCTAGTGATTTCCTCTTCAGCATCTTTAAGAAACATTTTCATTGATTCAAAGAACTTCCCTTGCATATTTGGTTTCTCATATTGCAAAACCACTCTTACTTTCTCAAGCCCCATTTCAAGCTTTGACACGTAGCTGCTCAAGACATCTGAGTCCATCCCTGCTGCTTTTTTGACATTGCCAAGTTCTCTGCTTAAACCAGCAACAACTTGCAATCCTTGCTTCTTGAAATCCTCCTCCACTTTAGAATTCATTTTATTTGGAAAGTTTTCAGTTGTAGGATCAGAACCTGCACCTTCCAATCTGATAATCTCCTGGACCACAAAGTGGAGTAAAGTTGTCTTCCCGTCCGTACCCTTAATATCTACTAATTTTAAGAGTGTCTCGAGTTTAAAAGCTGTAGCATCACCACGGTTGGTTCCAACATTCATTCTGTTTCCTGTCCTGAGAACAGCTTCAAGGAGTTTGAGGAATAAACGACTGTTCTTCAATTCCTCACTTGCTGCCTGTCAAACATCGTACATGCATAAGCCAATATCATGTTCGGAAGCTTTTGTTGCTTTGAATTTGCAGAGAGAACATAAATAACAAAGTTTAACTAGCAAATTACTAGAGTTCAACTTTTGGGTGAGAGTTCAAGAAATCAAAGTACTTTGATAGCAAAAACCTGATTAGTAGTAGGATTTCATCAAAATGAATTAAGAGGTTTTATGCAAAAAAATACCTCTAGGGTTTGGAAGGACTTTCTCAAGTACTTTACTTCAGTATCAAAGTTTGCTCTGTATAGCATGGCTTCAACTCTTTTAAATGCGAATGGTATGTCAAGTACTGTTTTTAGAAATCTCTCTGCAGACCCTAATTTTGAGATTTCGCCTTTGTAGTCTCTCAGTTTTATCTCTTCTTCTTTAGTTGGAGCCATCTTCACCAAGGTTTCCAAAAGTTCAGCACCCATGCCTTCTGGGTTCCCTGTTGCACAACATATCTGCATGTGATGAAGCAATCTTACGGTGCAAGGCTCACCCAAGAAGAATAGTTGGATAACGGTGAGGATTATAACTAGCATTCAGGGCCATCTTATTAACTTTCATTTGTTGTTTTTCATTCTTCTTTACACAATGTGTTGAAATTCTATGTATTGGCATTTCATGCATAACATGGACAATGTGTCTGGAACTGCTCACGAAATTGGCAACTGTCCTTTTGAAAAGTGTGGCTGCAGGATGCCAATTTATTAGCAGAGTTGTTTTCTAGGACTAATCTCCACAAGATTACAGATGACCATCATTGTTGCCCTTGGAATGGTAGGTCTGTGCACTTGCAGTATGCTTTTCTCCTTGATTTATAAAACAAGGAAGCAATAAAGTACATCCAATACATATCACATGCTATCTGTATTAGGAGTTCCTTGGAGTATCAAGAATAGGAAGGTCAGGAGAGCTCATTTGAAATGATTCTTTGAGACATTAGAAAGACTAACCATGCAAGTAGTTCCTGTTGTAATAGAAGAGGGACTGAATGTGTGGAAAGTAGAAATTTAGCAAATGGAAAAATAAATTAAGACAATACTATTGAAGGAGGAAATATGAAATTTTGTGAGATTTCTATTGAAAATATTGTTTCTGAAACCCTCGGTCAAAAATTTACACTCATATATATCAGGGAGAAGATAATAAAGTATTATGCCGAAGAATCACTGTTCAAACATGAGAAGATGGGTGTCAAATGACATGTATGTTTATCTAGTGATTGACTATTTTATTGAAGAGGATGAATAGTTAGCAGAAGATAGATTAATCCTACGAGTTGATCCATGAATGTTGGTTTTTGATAATTTCTGCTCAGGATATGTAGCTATATTTTCGCCTTTGATTATTTGATCCTAAAGGTCGTTGACATTTCAACAGATTTCTTTTTTGTTTAAAAAACAAAGCCTTCTGGTTAACAGGGGCACCACATCATTGAAATTTCTGTTTCTCTTTATTCAATTTGGCTTGACCAATTAAGTCCCTAGTTCTACTATTTTCTCAATTGCACAAGAGCAGGATAGGCAGAATATGGATAATTTTTTAAACTTCTGACACACTTCACAGGCATGGGTAGAGTGATTACATACCGTCTAGAAGGGCTTCAGAAACCTCATCCCGTGTCACATTCAGTGCTCGCAATAGTATAGCTATGTTCTGTGACTTCTTTGGGTCCAACACTCTGTTTTCACGTTCAACAGGAGGGAGAACTGATCTTCTAGTTGAGTCTTTTGGAACTGAATTCGTGGAATTACATCCAAATAGAGTCTCCATCATGTCCTCATTCAATCTAAAAACATCCCAGAAAAATTGTTTCTAAGATCACGGGAAGTACATTACAGTATGTATTATGAAATGTTCGTGAGCATACTTACTGAAAGGAGCTTGATTTCAGCTGGTCCCACACCATTGCTCGGTCCGAGGTTGCCCGTACTTTGTCCCAATGCAGAGGTTTTAACTTGGGTTTTGATCCTTCTGCATCATCGGCATCAGCCCTCTCTGAACGATAGGCACATTTATCAACTTCTTCAACAGGCCTTGTCTTCTCAACCCATGAATTGGCTTTGGAGTTTAGGTTTCTTGATTGTGACTCGCGCAATTCTTGTGAAGGTATCGCAGGGAAACTTGTTTCTAATTTCCCTGGTGTTGAGAGTGCCGGCGGAGGTGGTGGTGGTGGTGGTGGTGGTGGAGGAGGGACTGGAATTTTAGCTGTTTGCACGGCTTGATTGGTGATTGACTGAAGACGCGCTATATTAGGCGGCGGTGGTGGTGAAGAAAATTTTGGTCTTCTTGGAGAATATGAAAATGTTGGTTGGCTGTACTGAACTTGGGGCACCGGTTGAGAAGGTGGTGCTGGTGGTGGTGGCGGTGGGGGAGCAGGGGGCGGAGGCTGCTTACTTGATGGAATGATGTCGTGTTTCTTATCGGGAGATGAGACTGAAAGGCGCAATTTGGGTGAAGTTCTCTTAGAATGAGGAACAGAAATGGTAGTGGCTTGACCTTCAGCTTTGGCCTGAGTCACCAAGCTAGTGTTATTGCTTGGATAGCTCTGACGAGAAGCGGCCGTGTAAGACCCTTCATCGTTGCTAATGGATGGCGTGTAAAATGCCGTCTCATGACTCTCCTCATCCGATGATGACATCGGTGGAGGAGAACTCATGGTCGGAAGTGGAGGCTTTGACAGTGGTGGAAGTGGCTGAAGGTCAGGACTTGGCCTATACCGATCTGATCTTTTTGTCGAGCTCAATTTATGGTAAGACGACCCCTTTAGCCCATTAGCCTCACTGGCTGATGTCTGGCCGGAAGGTTCGACCGTCCCAATATACAGAAAAGTAGACGGTGGCACTCTTGATTCGTCTTGAAACCTTTGTGAATTGCCTCCGACGAGCTTCTGAGACTCGCCAGGTTGCTTCACCCTGTGCTTGTAGAGATAGAATGCCAATGCCGACAACATGCCCAGTGTGACAATCCCAACTGACATTGCAATTGCGACTTTCTTGGCTGGCTTGGTTGGCTGATTGGCAATTGAGTTTGGCGCTGTGGTGCCATTGACTGGGGGTGGTGGCGGTTGGGCCTGATCCAGGGTCGGCTGGTTGGGCGCCTCCGGAAAGAATGGCTCGTCAGGATTGGAAAAGACTGGACTGGCTGGTGGCGGCGGTGGGGGTGGCAATTCCAATGCCGGTGGTGGCGCGGAGCCTAACGGAAACAGTGGCTCGTGGAGAATTCTTCTGGGACTCCCTTCTTCACCAATCAAATCTTGAATTGTGGCAGAGGCAGACCCTCTTGTGAGCTGATGTGGGACTATGAAAGACGCAACCAATGATAGAATCAAAAAGTGGCTCATATGGTTAGCTCTCATGGCGTTCCTTTCTGGGTTTTTTTCCTCTTACGTTCCTTTCTTTCACCCAATTTCTCTCTGGGTTTTGTTGTTTTGCCGTTCCCCAATTCTCAATCAGCAAGCTAGAGAAAGAGAAGAGAGAGAAAGAGGAAGCTTCTTTCTGCTGCAAGATCTGGATGCTCTGGTGGATGACATCACCAGGAGCCGCATTTTATTTTGGGTTTTTTGTTTTTTGGGTTGTGTATTGTGGGGGGAGGTGAGGGGTTTCTTTAGGTAGGGAATGCCACGTGGCAGTGAGCATAGCTTTTCAGATGATGGCCATGTCATGTAGGTGATGAGGATTAAAAGACCTCGTTCATGTCCTTTTTCGTCCAATTGTTTTAGTAATCCACAACAAAAATATCTTTCGTTACGACCGAGGGGTCTTTGTGGGGTACATATTCCACTGTTTTTTCTTCAGTGCCCGTAAGTCCTCTTTTTGACTACCCAGCTATAAAAATAAATAAAACAAAAACTTATACAACTAAAAAATTTTACTTTAAAATAAAACATGATTTAAAATAAATTTTAGTGGGTATTATTTTTTTGGAATTTTTTTAATATCTTTTTATGCTATTAGATTTTTTCTTTATCGCTGTTCTTGTATAATTCTCCACAGTTTCAGCGCGAAAATAACTGGCCAATGGGCGGACACCACGTTTTAAGTCGCACATGGAAAGTTGTGGTGCATAATACAATTTCTGTCTTAATCAGATGTGGCTGTGATGGAGAGGGACATATAAACATACACAAATGAAACATGCAAAAATTAACACGATAGGACCTCATCTTTGATTTTAGTATTTATATATTTATCTAGTGAAAAATTATTATCGTTATTCTTATTTCACTTCTTAAAAATTAATGGGTCTCTCCTTAGGGACTAGTAACATGTGATGCTCTATAGTATTGATTAATTTCTCTTATTTCGAATTTACTATAAATATTGCATGACAGTGAAAGTCATCCTATATGATGGTCATCTGTATTAATTTTTCGTGATATTACTGGATTGGTTTGCTTGCCGTTAGATTGTTTTATCGTACAATGTTTTTGTGCGTGGGGTAGGTGGTACTTTGCCACCATTGACGATTATTGTAAGTGATATTGTAATATCAGCTATAACCATGTTTATATTTTACATCTGTGCCTCATCGGCAAAGTGGAAAAATTAAAAATATGAATATAAATGTTGAGCCATGCCTATAATCATTTTAAATTTTCTATTATGTCTGAATTGTCATTTGGGCATAAGTCTTTGGTCTACTTAAACAATTTGAGGAGATTATTATGTCTGTTTCCTATAGTATGGAAGGAAGTACTTAAGCAAAGGGGGGCTTTCCTTGTTCACCAAGCCATAAACACAGCATAAAAATTTGAATGTGCTCATTAGTTAATATTCGAAATCTAAGCTAGTTCATTTAAGTTGGTTATGTCTTTTTTAGAATTTTTTTTTGGTAAAATAAGTCAAAAATATAATCTAGAAGTATTTCATAAAAAAGAATAAAAATTAAATCTTAACTGAAAATAATAATAAAGACAAAAATTAGTTAGGCATGTAAAGGCAAAATAATCAAGAAGCTATCCACAATTTATTCAGCAAGTTAGGCATCTGCTGCCTTGCTTTATGACCATGAAAGTTGCAACCACAAAAATCTTTAGCCAAGAAAATGAAAATGATGCTTTTCCCATTCTGCAATTCAAGCCTCACCTTCATGGGCAAAGATAGCCCAAAGCCACTAGCACCGGGTCTCTCTCTCTCTCTCTCTCTCTCTCAAACCCACATGAAAAAGGAATTCAATTCCAACTACTTGATAACGCAATAAAAAGCAGGGTAAAGATTGTGACTTCAGCAATCTTCTTCCCCATTTTCAAGCAAAGAGGGAATCTCATTTCCTCGTTAAAATCCCGTAAGCTAAACTTTTCTGCTTAGCATTCTAAACTCCATTTTGTCTGTGCTTTAAAATATTTCATCTGGATTTCACTCTTTAGGCAAAGAGAAAAAGAGAGTGAAAAAGAATTAAAAAAAGTACTATTTCAAGGGCATATAATAAAGTTACGATGTTCCAAAAGAACTTTATTCCCAATCTAGCATCCCCTTTTTCTCAACAAAATAAATTTAAAATAAGGTGATATTCAACCTTAAGCTGAAATAAATGCTAATAAGAGAACCTAAAAATGAAATTGGTGATATTATTATTTTGAAGAATTTTCTTCTCTCTCTCTCTCTCTCTCTCTCTCTCTTAATTTATCTTAATCAGCTAGAAATATGAATCTTTAATAGTTTAAGTCAATGTATATATTAACTAGTTTTGATCCCTTTTGGAGGTGCCTATTAACTCCAAATGGTAATGCATGTCCAATCCAACGCCTTTGAAAATTACTCTTCCACTAGCATGAATGCCCATTGTAAAGAAAATTATATCCGCCCTCAAAATCTGTATAGAAAATTTCATAACAATGAACTTTGTTTTAATTAAGAACCATTAGAATAGGATTTTTGTTTTCACCCAAAAAATTTAAACAAAATTTATCACTAGAATGGTATGATTGCATGAAAGTCATTCACTTAAAAATAAAATACCTATCATAATAAATTTTAATTTAAAAAATATCACTGTCATATCATTCTTGTGAAATTTTCAATATCATTTTTTCAAAAAAATAGTATTTTTGTTTGGATATGTATTTCTCTCAACACGAGTTGTAAGAATTTATACTGTTTTGTGCATGTGACAATATACCATTTGATAATATATTTATATTTTAGTTATAATAATTCCATGAATGATTCTTACAATTTCAGTAAATTAATAATAGAATTTTAATACTTGTCACTACATAGGATATAAGAAAAATTTTCAACCTTTGATTAAAATTTTTTTTTATTTTTTTTAAATTAAATAACTCCCATTCAGATATACCATCATGTTGTGCATAATTTACCTTCCACCCGGGAGGCTCAAGTCTCTCTCTGAAACATTCTATTTTTTGGTTCTTTATCACAATGGGTTCTAGGACATGGGAAAAGCCGAAAACAAAAAAGAATTTGGGCAAATCCTTGGTCTTGATTTCATGGACCAAGTCCATCATAAATTCATCAATCATGCCTTTAGCCAAATAAGCCGGTACTGGCAGGGTGTAGCTTTCGATAAAAACCGGTATACAGTAAAAAAGCCATTTTCAGCGATATTATAGACATCATCATTGCCACTAAAGCCCAACTCAAAGGTCTCAAAACAATCAAACGAGCGAGATGCTAAAATCAGCTGCAACGCGGGAAGGTGAAGACGCTGCTAGACCCCTCGAAAAAGTTGATTAGGCGAAAATGTAAGTTGATCATGGATGGCAATTAGACCTAAAAATTTCAAATAGCCTCTGATGAGAATGGTTTAGAGTATGATAAAAGTGTTAGCAGCAGGGTATAAAAAAAAGAGAAACCTAATGCTTAGTTTGGAATGGAATAGGATTTAAATTATCTCATTTCAAATTCCGCCCAATTATATATATTATAAAATTTTTAAATATTTATATTATATTTTATTATACAAAATATTCTTACTATATAAGTAAATATTATATTTTTAATGTTACTTCTTATTCTTGGATTTTAAGTTATTTATTTTTAAATTTTATATTGTATTAGTATTTGTATAATTTACGTTATTTTTATTTTTAGAGATTTATTTTTATTTTAAAATTATATACTGGTTAAACCGGTTTCAACCGAACCCAATGTTTGGAATAAGATATGAGGTAAAATTTTTTTATTAAGGGTGAGATAAAATTTGTCATAACTTATACCGAACTCGCCTCATCACCATCTTTATGATAGTCCACAATAACTCTCGAGAAATATTTAATAAGTTTGAAACACTATTTCAACATAATAATGCAGTGTGCATAACTTATTAAAACTAAACACGTACTCTTATTTTTGCCAAATCAGCTATATTAGATAAATAATAAATATAAACATATTAAAAAATTTATTATTTTTACTATTTTAAAACTTCAATCAAATCAACATTTCGGACCTGATGGATAATTTCTACTCATTTGCAGACTTTTAATGGGCCCCTCCATTTCAGGAGAATTAGGACCTCCAATGTTTGGCAGTGGGGTCCAACACGTTGTTTCTTCCTTTGTGGGGCCCGGTCTTTTCCATACCGGTACCGTTTCATCCACCTGCAATTGACAGCTTCGTACCGTACTATGGTCCAACTTGGACCAACTGTCCAAAGGAGAGAAAACCAGGTGGACTCCACAGCAGAGAACCTCTCTCTCTCTCTCTCTCTCTCCAAAGTTCGTTTGGCCAACTCTCGGGCTTTTGGATTTCACAATTCACATTTCCCACACCCGATGTTTTATTCCTCCACGCGTCGCTATAAACCCAAAAGTACTCTTCACACTTTTTTGCATTCTGACATCTTTGCCCCTTACCCCATTCTTTCCTACTTTCCCGGTTCGACTGCGCAGCCCCTTTTGCAGCACACTAATTTTGCTTCTGATGCATTGTACTACGAGGCCTTGTAGTTCTAATTGGGATTTCAACTCTAAGGTACAACAATTTGAAGCTGAATTCTAGAAAAGTGCACCAAAAAATAATTACTCCACGAATTAGGCAATAACTGCCGCTTCATGACTTGCTTTGCACTCCAATACTTGCCTTCAGACTTTATATAACTCACCAAGATATATATACATATATAAAGAGTGATTCTAGTTCTAAAGTCCCAGCAAGAGTGTTATAGTACATCTTCATTCAAATCTGTTACTGAAATCCACCAAAAAGGCAAAAAAGAAAGAACACTCTGCTACTCAAATGTTGAAGATGGTGTGGCTCTCTCATCTTTTCTTCCTGTGTTTCCTGAGTCTTACTGGTAAGCGGAATCTCAAACCAAAACAGTTTCAACATTGTCTCTTCCGTTCTTTTTCTGTCTTTGAAATACCCTGTTTTCATTTCTTTCTTGCAGGTGCAAGTCAAGAATCGGTTGAACACTTGACTCTCCATGACCCGTCTGCAATGGTCCTTCAAGCATTGTCTCACACAGGTCTTCCTGTGGCTGTTTCTGTGGGCAATGAATACCTCAATGAGGTTTCAAACGGAGTTATTTTAGCTGAAAGTTGGGTTAGGACCCATGTTTTAGCCCACTACCCGGCGACAAAAATCACCACAATTGTTGTTGGACACAACGTCCTCTGCAACGGAAAAAAAGAACACCAAATGGGTTTGATCCTGCCATCTGTGAAGAACATTTATCACTCTCTCAAGAGGTGGGGTTTGGAGGGAGAAATCAAAGTCTCAGCTTCTCTCTCTTCCAACTGTTTAAACCCATCCTCTGCTACATACACAGATGATTTGGCTGAAAAATATATCAAACCCCTCCTGAATTTTTTGCAAAACACCAACTCAATTTACTTGGTGAACCCACCTCCAAAATTTTTCACTTCACGAGAAGAGTCTATGAGCTTGGTCTCATCTCACGCCGAGTCCATGAAGAATCTTGGGGTTTTCAACCTAAACAAGATCATTGTGATTCTCACCAGCCAAACAGAAACAAAACCCAAGAGCAGGAAGCTCTCATTCATTTACTCCAAGGTTGTGGACCCTTTCCCAGCAAGGCCAACCCCATTGGCCCCAACCCACTCCTCATATGGTTACTCTGTTCCAGCATATGTGGCCAAAAGCCCTCTTCCTCCGTTGGTTGGCACGTCTTCACCGCCGCCTCCATTTTCCCTCCCCTTCGCACCAGAAATACCTCCAATCGTTGGCCCAGCGAGCCCGCCGTACGGTCTCAATTTGCCACCGCGTTACCCATCCGGTACCGGAGCTCCGGCCTCGCCGGTGGTGGGGGCGAAGAATGGGGTGTGGTGTGTGGCTAAGCCTAGTGTGCCTGCAGAGACATTACAGGTGGCAATAGACTATGCTTGTGGTGAGGGTGGTGCTGAATGTGAAGCGATTAAGCCAAAAGGGAATTGTTATGCTCCTGATACCATTGTTGCCCATGCTTCTTATGCTTTCAATAGTTATTGGCAGAAGAGCAAGAGGATTGGTGGAACTTGCAGCTTTGGAGGCACTGCAATGCTCATCAATGCTGACCCAAGTAAGCTCTCTTTTCTTGATTTGGGATATTTTTCGTAACTTCTTCAATATTTATTTGTTTTGTTGGGTTCTTAATCGTAGTAAATCTAAGGTTTCCTGTTTCCCATACACTTTCTTTTTGCCACTTTTTTCTTAGCAACCAAACAGAGCAACGGACATTAGTTATTTTTCTAGTGACATTTGATGCGTCTTTTGCAGGTTTTCAACACTGCCGGTACATTCTAACATAGTCAAAGCTGGTGACAAGATTGGTGGGTGGTTACTTTTCCCTACATTCAGAATTTGGGTTCTTAATCCCAAGTTGAATCTAGTTTTGCTGAGCAAATATGTTGAAAGGAGCCAAATAGGAACACATAAGCTCTGCTTCTTTATCAGTATCAGTAGTTAAAGTGGTAATCTATGAACCAAATAAAAGAAGTCTCTTGATCTCTGTCATATGTGTATTCATACTCGTCTTTAAAGTGATATGCTATTTATTATACCCACCCCCTTTCTTCATGGTTGGTTTGCTGTAAATCATTACCTGTTGTGGATTAATTTTCCTTTTCACTCTGATTATGTTCTTTTCTGAAAACTTCATCCGAGTAGTCAGTATAAATCTTAAAGATGAGTTTGGAAAAAAAAAAAAAGTTGTTAGAACATCATGGGAGCTTGAGCATCAAAAATGATTTCTGTTGCCAAAAGGTTTGCTTCTGCCATTTTATGGACATCCCTATCCTGTTGGAATTCATGCTTTACTGGGAAAAAAAACTTCATACGGGCACTTGAGCATTGAAAAAATATGGCTAGGATTGGAAGCTGCTCTATTTATATCAGAGCCAGGTTTCGATCCTGGGACCTGTGGGTTATGGGCCCACCACGCTTCCGCTGCGCCACTCTGATTGTTGAGTAAATATTTTATTCTTTTTTTTTTGTTGCTTGCTCCCGCAACCTTCAAGACATTACACAGAATGGCTAAAAGTTCTGCAATGGTATAACGGGTGATTCTCAGATAACAATAAGAATTAGAAGAGTAATAATAACAAGTCAACCATTTAGATAATTTGCCAAGGCATAAATATCAACAAAAACCCTTCCAATAAAGTAATATACATAAGCAAATGCCTAACCTATTTCTACATTTTATTTAATTCTTTCACTAATATTAAACATCAAGTCTGGTCATAGATTCAAATCCAACGCTCATGGTGAATCGACTCGATAGTTACACCAATATGGGTATAAATTGTAGAATAGACATATCTATTGGATAGTGACTATTGGAGAACTAACATTAAATGGTGGGTTAGTCAAAATAACGTGTAACGTTTAACTCTCATCTCACTCTCTCCTCTTGCGTATACACTGTATTTGTTTGGAGAAACTCTTGTGTCATGGTCCCATGAATATATGGTATTGCTCATACTATGTAATAACATCACCACTAGTATCTATCAGGTTTGCACTACTGTTGTAGTGATGTATAGCACGTGAAACATTCTTAGGTTCGTATTCAAGTTTATTCGAATAAGGTACATTTGCGGGTTTAAGTTTCAGCATTATTTTATAAATTTTTACAAAAATAAAAAATGCAAATACATATTTGGAGCAAGGTAATTAAAATAAAATTGACACACAACACAAACCACCCAATCTACTTGACACAGCATGTATAGGTACAGGTGATGATATGAAAGATTAGAAAGAAAGAGCTTGATTGGAACGTGAGGAAAGAAAGAAAAAATAATTAGCCTCTGTTTGATACTTGAGGAAAGAAGAGGAAATGAAAGAAAAATAAAATGCTTGCATGGTTCTTAGAATGAAAGAAATATATGGGAAACAAGATGGAAAACATTTTCCTTCATTTCCTCTCAGTTTCCTTCAATTTACTCTACAGAATCAAAGGAGAAAAGATATTTAGTTTTCCTTTCATTTCTCCCAATCTTCCTTTCCCTCACGCTATTTCTGTTCCACAAGTTTTAAACAAACTCTTATTTTTCTTCTTTTTGCCCTCCCACAAGTTTCAAATAAACTCTTATTTTCCTTCCTTCTTCTGTTAGGTTTCTTACCTTAAGAGGGAAGGGGAAGAAAATTCAAATTATTTCCCTTTGCTTTCCCTCCCTGTCCGTTCTCTTCCTTAAGTTCGAAACAGGATGAAAATTTGGAATAGCGTTAGCTAAAAATCTCTCCTGTATATCCAGAGTCCATCAAAAACCCAAGCCCCAATTGTGAAGCGGGCTCTCATCTACGTTTTTGTAATTTCTGGTGTCTAGGTTGGCCTTCGGCGTCACCCTTTGTATGTTGCCAGATTGGGCTTTCTGGGTTGGAAATCTAACCTTCGGCCCAATTATTTGTGGGCCAAACGGAGCGTTTAATCGAATTGGATTTGAAACCCAATCAGACGTGACCTGGATCCAGACCGTTAAGAAGGTGTTCTGGTTTAATTTTCACTGAAATCTAACAAACCAAGGAGGTAATTATTCAAATTAACGGGCTTACGCCTGCCCTTCTACAAAAAAAAAAGATAATAATAATTTGAATTAAATCATTAATGAGGAATATAACCATTGAATTAACCAATTGTTATATATAAATTAGTTTAGGGCTCCTTTGGTTGTTCCAAAAATTTGAATTGGGCCATTTGTTAAATTATTTCATTCATAAAATAGACAATTAGATACAAATGAAGCAACTCAAAACAAAAAACAAAAAACAAAAAAAAAAAAAATAAGAAGCAATTCAATAATCTACAAATATGTTCCCTTCATCAAAGTTTAATTTTGGTTTTTTAAAGAAAAATAAATTTTAATCTTTTTTTTAAAAAATAAAATAATGTTTAAATTTCGTTATTTCTTTGAAAATGTAAACTTAAAATCTGTCTTCTCCATAGCTACACACACAACTACAAAACAACTCAGTAAAAAACTCTGATATTTTGCCATCGTTGCAAGGACAAAGCGATTCATATTTCATAGTACACTGATTTGAATGAGACTGACTATATCCATACATATAAATACATAATGTCAATCTACGAATTTACTTTTTCAAGATGTTCAGATTATGTTGAGTTATCCAAAATGTACGAGGACGTTAGTACTGAGACAAGAAGATGAGGATGAGGAGGTGAACCAGAGTCTTTTCTATTTGTTCACTTCATTGGAAGGAATATATATATATATATATATATATGTATATATGTATGTTTGTGTACATGGCAAGGTCTAATCCACATTCTCGACCGTGCTTTTGCTACTCCACCAGTAGTTACTTTCAATGGGGAAAAGTATCTCGGAATATAATTTTCAGACAAAAATATATATATGTAGACAAGAAGATGAGGAATGGTTGTTTAAAATAGATATATATATATATATATATATGTTTGTGTACATGGCAAGGTCTAATCCACATTCTCTCTCTCTCTCTCTCTCTCTCTCTCTCTCTCTCTCTCTCTCTCTCTCTCTCTCTCTCTCTCTCTATATATATATATATGTATGTGTCTCCTTTTATAAAGTAGATCAAAAGTTCAACACATCCGTGGCAAAGATGTGATGCAGGGTAGACCCAAGTTGTTGTTGTTGTTGTTGTTAAAAATAATTTAGTTAGGAATGGCTTTAAAACAAGGTTCGATTTCTTTATTGCCTGCCTTTATTTTCTCTATGATATCACTGGGGGTTTATGAATTGTGACCACATACTTTATTCTGATACATCCCATTCAGTGAATGGTTGAGAACTTGTTTCTCTTTGTGGGTTCTTCAAAAGAAGATAAAGAGAGATTTTATACAAGTAATTGTGATCGTAAATGGAGTAATCTAGATGAGAAATATCGGAACCCAATTCACCAACATATATTGCATATATTCTAGTTGTATAGCATTATTGTAATGATTTATTATTTGAATTCTTAAAGTAGACAAATACTTGCATGTTCATGGAACCATGTTTGGTCTTGAACTTGAGAGAAAGCGCTAGGCATCATTGATTGTAATGAGATTGCATGTGAGGAAGATCTTTAATTTGCATTAATGAAGTTGGCACTTTGAAGCACTCTGTCATGATTTGTTTATGGCCCTCCGATGATATTTAAGCACGTATAATTAGTGCCAAAGGCAAGTTAACTAGGGCATGAAAATCCGGCACCATGTGCTTAGTCTCTTCTTTCCGCCAAAAAATTCAACTAAATTAGTGTTTCTTGGCTTTTTTTTTCATTGTTATGAAGTAGCAAACTCTCTCTCTCTCTCTCTCTCTCTCTCCCTCTCTCTCTCTCTCATGCACAAGATTCTGTGCTTCAATGGAAGGCATTAAGCACAAGGTTGGGAAGCTAGAGCACATGACAACCACAAGCTTGTGAGGTATACAATTGTTGATAGTAAAGCTTCAAATTAGAAATATAAGACTATAAATTTTCAAGAATCACGCACGCATTTTGAATCCCTTCTCCTTTGACTAATCCTTATAGTAATTCCACTATAAGTTCTTCTAAACGACGCCGTCAATCCGACCAATTCTCATGTAAAGAATCTTTCCTAAGATTGTAATCAAATTTTTTTATCAGATTAAAATAAGTATTTAACATCATTTCTTCAGGAATCAATCAGTTCTCCTTGATCAAATCCTGTAGGCCCAACATTTAGATATAAAATCAGAGCCAGGTGAGCTTAAACCCAAAAAAAAAAAAAAGACTTGGAATGTGTTGGGGTGATGAGATTCTTAGTGCAGAGCAAGGATTAATCAACCTAAGCATTATTATGGAATGTGTGTAAAGGAGAAATATGATATACCCAATGGTAGTTGTATATAGTTTTTATTGATCTTGGGTTTACATTGGGGGTGGAGATTGGAGCATGGCATGTGAGGTTGAAGAAACAAAGAGGACTGGATAAGAGAAAAGGGATGTGGTCACAGTTTGTCCACTAGGGGAAGGGGAGATGTTTCATCATTGTGATTGGAGGACTCAATAAATAAACAATTGGGATGGTCACATGAAACTCTGCAACCCACTGTATTAAGATGCATCTTGTCCTTTCACTCTTTAACATTCTGATTAGCATCAATTGATCTTGTGAGCCCTTCCTTTTTCTCTTACACTTATTCTTGCTTCTTTTAAGTCCAAAGTAATGGGCTATACTAAGCATCTTTTGCCTTATCAATAAACTCTCTGTCACATAAGTTACGGTTATCAAAATCGAATCAGTACTTGAACTGCCGAGTCACTAGTTTAACTGCGATTTAAGTGTTTTCAAACTATTAAACCCGAGAAAGCGGATGCTTTAAATCAGCTGGGTAGACTAATTTTCAAGTGATAACCTTATAAGATGCTCATGTTAGCTAATTACATTTTTTGGACTGAAAAAAAAACAAAAACACAAAGAAAGGTGGAGCCCACTAAACTCTTTTTTTTTTTAATTACATGGAGAACCAACCCAACCCAAAGCCTTCGAACCTACCCTTAGTCAGCAAACTCTTCAGAGATTGGCAAACACTTCAATCCACCAATTTTGAGAAAGACTTAGTTTAACATAAGACCGCCATGATGTTTAGTGTGTTTGAAAATCGATTCCAAAATTAAAATTAGATGTTTTTGCCGAGACTCAAACCGGAGACACATTCACTCAGCTTCAACAACCTGTGCATGCGCCATCTTAGCTAGCCCTAAGGGTCCATTAAACCTCACCATCCAGGCAATTGCTGACTGGAGGGAGGCTCATGGCACGTAAAATAGATACATTGAAACATGAGTAGATACATGGCAGCCAACAGATTAATGTGTGAGCTACACAGAAGTATTTCCTTACCTAAAACAACATTAAACATGGTAATGAGTATAAGTATATAATATAAGTTGACACAAAGTACAATGTTAAACAAATATAAAGTACAAGTGGGGGTTGGGGTTAAGTCCTAAGCGAGAAGTCATGAGTGAGCCATGTGACACCCAACGGTGTGGTCCAGGTCCATAACACAAAACCACGATAATTTCAGAACCTATTTTGAGAAATTCACCAGACCACTTTTTTTTTTTCTTTTTATATATTTATTGTTGAAAATAAAAATATATATTTCATCAAAAATGATAAATAAATAATGAGATGGATGCCCATTATTCTCAAAGTACGAGAGGGGATGGACAGGTCGTTTTCTTGCACACACGGGGCTGTTTCTCTCACTAAAACGATGTGAGTGCGTCTGTATTTGATAAAGGGTGCAACAAAGTTGAGTCTGTCAGAGTGGCGTGCCTAACACTGTAGACTATAGAGAGAGAGAGAGGTGGGTTGGGGGGCCTCAAATGGCTACCGGCTAAAGAAGCCAACCCCACTTTCTTGTTAGAGCTAAAAAAGTAGAATAAGAAATCGAAAATACTTAATGTTAGTTTTCTACATAGCAGTATATGTATATATTTGCATATATAATACATAATGTTAGATTCTGGGTATTAAAGTTTAGGCGGAAGAAAAGAAGATGAGAGAGAGGTGGTGTGGGGGGGGGGGGGGGGGGGGGGGGGGGGGGGGGGGGGGGGGGGGGGGGGGGGGGGGGGGGGGGGGTGGGGGCGGTGGTGCTGATTCTAAAGAGAGATGAGGTGAGAGAGTGTGGGAACATTCTGAGCTTGGCTTTTTGTGCAGACATGGTGTTGCTGGAGTGGCTGGCAAAGATGAGGGACAACTCATCTTTTTGATGGTAGGTTTTTTGTGTTTTTGTTGGGTGGTGTTTCTGCGATAGGCATTGGTGGTGGGGTTCTTTGGGGTTTTGTCCCTCAGATAATACTAGTTAGTAGTGTCAAAGTTGTGCTCACGCACTGTGTTTTCTTCTGTCCTTCGCCCACTAGAATTGATTCTTCGTACGTTGCGATGTGTGTGGAGATTTGCATTCACAAGTTCTTAGCTGCTTCTAGAGATCTCTGAAAGTTGGAGTTTCTGCTTTTTCCTCTATCTTCTATGGGTCTGTTTCAGAGTTTTGATTTTTTTTAGTCTTCTTTTTTTTTGGGTGAAGATGGTTTTCGAGTTGCATAAATGGGTGTGTTTGCATATTTAAATCTGGGTCTTGTTCTTGGGTTAGTTGTTGTGTCATGTACTGGGTTAATTTGGGATGCTTTGTTTTGGGGCAATTTTTTTCTCAGTTTCACTTGTGGTTTGAAACAATGTTTTTGGTAGTAGTGCCGCCTTGTTCATCTATGTAAATTGGTTTTCCATAATTTTCCAAATGCAATTTGGTGGTCTATTCAACTTATACCGAGATGATGTTTTCTGTGGCAGGTCCCAACTCCAATGGTGATAGAAGATTTGCAAAGGAATGTGGATTATCGGGTTTGGGTCTTGAAATCTTGTTCGTCATAGGACGTGAGACTCGTATATAGAGAATTGGAGATATATATATATATATATATACGTAACAGGGAAAGCTAAACAAGCTCAGGGGAGGGGCGGTGGTGTCAGTGGTGAGCAAGTGGGGATTGTCTCTTGCTTTGAGAATTATATTAGTGTTTGAGAGGTGTGACTCTGTTGGTTTTGTCTCCTGGACAGATCCTTTGTGCCCGGGGTCCGCGGGCTCTGTAACCGAGCAAGGAAGCAACCCTTCTTCTTTAGTCTCTCTTCCCATTCAAGTGAACAATTTGTTTCTCTCTCTCTCTCTCTCTCTCTCTCTCTCTCTCTCTCGTTTTGTTTGTGGAAAAGATTCGGTCATACTAGAACATTCACCCTTTCTTATCTTTGATCCATCCTTCCTTTTCCTTGAATCCCAGATACTAGGTCACATTCACGAGTTCAATTCCCACCTCTAAGGTTTTTCTTTTCTTTTCCAGTTTGCGGTGGCGGTGGTGGAATTGCTGAGTTAGTTGAAGTTGGGAATTGAGATCTTGGAGGTGAAACAGATCTTTAGCATCCAAAATGAAGTTTATGAAACTTGGATCAAAGCCTGACTCATTTCAGACTGATGGGGACAATCTTAGGTTAGTTAAACCTTTTTCATAATTGCTTGTTACTGCTTTCTTTTTTGCATAAACTATATTTTGGCTGTGTTATTGCTGTTGTCATGTTGTTCACTACCATCCACAATAAGCCCATTATCAGGGCTTTCTTTTCAGTTGGATTTCTTTTTCTGTCCGTGTAATCTTTTGGAGAGTATATTTTTCTGGGTCCCTCCACTGATATTCATGTGTAATGTAGTTTGGGTAATAGTCTTATTCTAACAGTTATGGAGCAAGCATTTCCTCAGATATGCAATTCATTGTAAAATATGAAGGAAAGACTGGTCTTTTTTTATTGTCAAAGTCTCATATGAGTCTGTTTTTCTGTGGTCACTTCCGTTCTTTCAGTGATTCCTATCCAAGCATGCTGTTCTTATTTCTCTGGGATTTAAAATGTAATAATATAATCTTTCCTTGGCATTCAGAATTCGAGCTTCTGAAGTTCTGTAATTAGTGTATAAGACCATTTTGATTATCTCAAAGGTACCAGGCAAAAATGATTTTCCTTTTGTTGTGAGGGATTGTTATGATCAAGTTAACATTTCATTTAGTTTTATAGGGAGAAGGCCAAGGAGCTTTAGAACGATAGAGAACAATTTTCCTTTTTTTTCTAAATAATTCCGTATGAGGCAAAAAGCACTTATTTTTTCGTTTGATTCTTTTCTTCCCTAGAGTGCAGTGTCCTTTTTTGCACACATTGTTTTCGACGGGAGACAGGACTCAGGAAGGAAATTGAAAGAGCTCAACAGTTAGGGCACCTTCTTGCATTTAGTCACCTGTCATCGCGTTATCATCTACAATCATTCTTTTCAAATTGTTAAAAGCTTCAAAACTAGAGATACAGACTATGCCACTATAATCTATTCACTGAATGCATTCAATTTGAGTGAAGTACGTACCCAAAAATTGTGAATTTATTCTGTAGGATTTTTGGGGAAGTTTATAATGTGGGAGCAATGGAAAGTGATTGCATTTATATCTTACTAAGCTTTTCTGTCACCTGGTAGACATCCATAATACCCCAGTTGTGAGCTTTCTATGGATTTAGTTCCACATTTATCCAGAAACATAGGGAACTGATTGATACAAGGTTCTCTGCAAGTTCAATGAATTCTCTATGTTTTTCGGAGTTGTTGGTTCTATGTTCTGTGATTGACTCTTTTAGTTCTTGAAATGCTTGTAGTACTCCACTTGCTGTGTTTGGAAAAAAATTAGGAAAAGAAAAGAGTAATTGCATTTGTTTTGATTTCTGACTTGCAATATTTTCCTAGTCCAAACCCCCCTACCCCCAAGAAAACAAAAAAAAAATGAAAAACAGAGAGTAATAAGAAGTTTTCAATGCTTTCATTGACACTACCCTCAGACTCTTAGAGACTTTTATGTTCTTGAAAGTTGGATATTATTACTTTTTTTTTTGTTTGTTTATTTGACCCTTCTGATTAACTTTTTCATATTACGATGAAGCCCCATGCTGCTGTTGTGTTTTCTCTATATTGAACTTCTTTTTGTAGACTTGCATTTTTTGTTGAACAACCAAGATTCTGTACTGATGACATAACATTAGGTTTCCTCGAGCTGCTTCTTCGTGCATACTACAGTAACGTAACTAAGTATAAATTTCTGTGTATTACACTTTATCATGACTGGAGGAACATTTGTCTGTCCAGGTATGTAGCAACCGAGTTGGCAACTGACGTAGTCATTAACGTGGGAGATGTGAAATTTTATCTGCATAAGGTATGAAAGCAACGTTTTCTTGTGAAGAGTGCAATATATTGATTGAATAGCTTACCATGTTTTAACTTCTAAAATTGTTGCTAAAAAACTCAAAAAGGCTTGCCATGTGTGAACAAATTAAAAATAGGAACCCACATCAACCTTTTGGAAATGATCAACCAGCAAGGAACAGGGGTCAATGTAAAGGTAGGAATAATGATATGGTTGACCTGCCCGTTGAACAACCAAATTGTTCATGCTGTTCGGGCCCATTCTGTTCACTCTGGTCTCCGCATGGCTGTAAGGACTCAATTCTAGGTGAAGTAATCCAACTTGAATCTCATTGCAGCTCAGACTTCACTATGGAAAATTTATCTGCTAGCAGCTCAACCTATTTGACCAATCAGATAGGATCTAACCAAAAGGAAAATGAACTGATCAATCATGATTCCCCATATTTGGTCTAGTTTTGTATTTGTGTTCCCTTTAGTTATATACATTTGTTATCTAATAGCAAATTGCTGCACATTCTGTAGTTTCCCCTCCTGTCCAAGAGTGCCCGCTTGCAGAAGCTGGTTGCAGTTTCCAACGAGGAAAACAACGATGAAATCTGCATTCACGACGTTCCTGGCGGACCTGCTGCCTTTGAAATATGTGCAAAGTTCTGTTATGGTATGACGGTGACTCTCAATGCATACAATGTTGTTGCTGCTCGTTGTGCAGCAGAGTATCTGGAGATGTACGAAACTGTCGAGAAAGGAAACCTCATTTACAAGATTGAAGTTTTCCTCAACTCAAGCATCTTCCGGAGTTGGAAAGACTCAATCATTGTTCTTCAAAATACAAAGTCTCTTCTTCCATGGACTGAGGAACTGAAGGTAGTCAGCCACGGCCTAGACTCTATAGCCTCCAAAGCTTCCATTGACGCTTCAAAAGTTGAATGGTCATATACCTATAACCGTAAAAAACTTCTGATGGAGAATGGAAATGATCCACACTGGAACGGGGTGAGAAAACAGCAGATTGTTCCGAAGGATTGGTGGGTAGAGGACCTGTGTGAGCTTCAAATCGATTTATATAAACGAGTCATAACAACAATTAAAACGAAGGGGAAAATGTCTGGTGATGTGATTGGAGAGGCATTAAAAGCATATGCCCTGAGAAGGTTGCCGGGGTTCAGCAAGGGTACCATACAAGGTGGTGACATCATAAAGAATCGGTCGGTGGTTGAGACGATAATTTGGCTGCTGCCTACAGAAAAAAGCAGTGTACCTTGTAGTTTCTTACTCAGGCTGCTACAAGCTGCTATTGCATTAGAAAATGGAGAAATGGGAATAAAGGAGCTGATGACGAGAGTCGGTCTGCAGCTGGAGGAGGCCACAGTGGCCGACCTTTTGATTCAAGCTCCAGCTGGGGAAACAACGATATATGACATTGATATAGTACAAAAACTAGTAGAGGAGTTCATAAAGCAGGAGAAGAGCGCTCTGACTGATTTTCCAGAGGAAAATGAATTCCAGGAGATTCGAAGCCCTGGGTTTGTTTCGGATGCTTCAAAGGTGAAAGTGGCTAAGCTCATTGATGGCTATCTTGCTGAGATTGGCAGGGATCCCAATCTACCTCTCTCAAAATTTGTAGACCTTGCACAAATGGTATCAGACTTCTCAAGGGCATCCCATGATGGAATTTACCGTGCCATCGACATGTATCTCAAGGTGAATTCCTACTTTTTTTGCTCGGTTTTTATATGAATTTGTTCTGACTGCAGAATCGACTTGATATTCTTTATCAGGACATGCACTGGATCATGAATTTAATACTTTGTGGGCAGTATATGGAGCCTTTTGTACATTAGAATTGAAAATCAGATGCTTCTTATTATCTGCAGCCGTCTTTTCACCATAGCAAATTAATGGGAACTCGTCAGTTTCCTCCACATGTACCTCTCATCTGCATTATAGGCTACAATAAGTTCTGACTTCTTTCATCTAAAACCATCATAAATTGCTTTTTGTTTATGCAAAATCATGTCCTGGAAATGCTCAACAATTTATTCATGGTAAGTCAACTGACTATGTTGTGGTGCAGGAACATCCAGGGATCACCAAGAGTGAGAGAAAAAGAATTTGCAGGCTGATGGACTGCAAGAAGCTGTCAGTGGATGCCTGCATGCACGCTGTGCAAAATGAGCGGCTGCCATTGCGAGTTGTCGTGCAGGTTCTCTTCTTTGAGCAAGTCCGGGCCACCACATCATCTGGCGGTTGCAGCACACCTGACTTACCTGGGTCCATCAGGGCTTTACTTCCCGGTGGATCCCACGGGAGCTCAAGATCTGCAACCACCAACACAGAAGAGGACTGGGATGCTGTGCCAACGGCAGAGGAGCTCAAGGCTTTGAGAGGGGAACTTGCTACCCTAAGGCTAAGGGATGGAGGAGGCGGCGTTGATGGTTATAGTAATGATGGTGGTGCTAAAATGAATGCTGAAAAAATTGCTGCTGGTAAAGTGAAAGGCTTGTCAAAGAAGATCTTTTCGAAGATCTGGTCAAGCAAAGAAATACACAGTGAGAATAGCAGCTCAGACACATCAGATAGCCCCGCTTCTACCAATGCGAAGTCCACCCCTTCCAGAAGTGAAAGTAGGACACATTCTTTATCTTAGGAACTAGAGGAGCTTGGGGTTCATTAAGTCTGTAAAATTGTATCATCAGTTGATCACATTAGGATGTTAGAACCCACTGACTTCGCCCAACTAACTTGGGATGGATTGAAGAAGAGATCGCAACTGTCCAATTTTATGAGCAATACTCTAGCATGTGGTTGTAAAGAAGATCAGCAGCTTGGGGATTGAATTTTTTCTGGGTTGAGAGTGTTCATCGTCATGTCATTGTTCCCCTAGAGGATATGGAGGTCTTGCTTGTCTCTTACTGATCTTTCTGTTTGAAAGATGGGTTCTCCTAGTGAGCCAGTTTTGATGTACCATAAGTGGAAAACGAATGCTAGGTTTTGGTTTGGTACTGGTTGTCCTTTGTAGTTCTTCAATCTAATGAGTAAATTGTATCGTCTGATTGGAATATTTTGAATGGTTGGCATCCTTCCAATGGATTGACGATGAGCATTTCTCTTTCTAGATGAGAATCATATATAAGAGCTGACATTTTCAAAACATACAGTGTTCACTAGAAGAAGAATAATAAGAGTATTACAGATGGTCATGGCTTGAAGAAGAATGTTACAGGCCGAATGACCATCTGTTTGGGTTTAGCTAGTGCAGACTTCACAAATAGAGCTAAATCTGGGATTGGACTTTGATCTACCATCTCTCAAAACATTAGGCCATATTGTGTGTCTTAACTAAGATAGTGCCCGGTTCTTTCCATTTTAGTCCAACTCATAAGGTTTTTATGTGCAATGTCTTGGTTAATTTTGAAAACCGTACCGACTGGTTGGTTCAACTGGATGAACCATTGACCAGTCCAATAAGCGGTCCGGTCAACCGCTGAACCCTTTCAATGCCGAAAATGGGTAAAATCTATACCCCGTTTGAACAGTTCGCGATTCGACACGATAGGATCAACCGGCTCTTGAAATCTCAACATTGATAGAAACCATAAAACTGTACAAGGGAAGACCATACCATTGACACCTTTAGATTTGACTTGGAGGTCATTTGGCAAGGCACTACCTAATTTGTTCAAGGGGTTCGAGTCTCTATAGTTACTTAATATGACTAATCATATATTTTTCAGTACTCAAAGCACGCAACAAAGACTAAAGCTTCAGCTTCGACGTAAGTGTGTTAAAGTCTCCCACAGTTGGTTATGTGGTACCAGGAACAATACTTCGTGACGGATATACAGAGTAGGCTATTCGCATATTTATTTTATATATAAATAAATAAATAAAACACAAAAAAAATCCGGAGGCCATTTGGGCTGGAGTATCTTTGAGTGGGCCTGACCAAGCTCTTTAAATCCAACATAAATTGACCTTGACTTGACCTAATGGCATATCTGGAGCATCCAGAAAGCACCAATCAATCTAATCCAGATCCATCACTCACATTTTCCAATGATGTGATTTTTCACATTTGAAAACATTCGTATGATTGCGGCAAAGAAGACATTTAGTAAATGTGGGTTGTTCTAAATGTTCTTCGTCCTCCAATGTTTCTTCAAATTTTGAAAGATAGAAGGATAAACTAAAATCAAGTGGACCAGCTTTTAAGACCTAGTCCTTGAAGCAGTGATAGAAAATCAACCATTTACTCATTCAATCTTTTGACCAACAAAGACAATATAAACCTAACCCAATGCCAGTTTCTTACTCACTTTCCTCCTACCTAAAACACCCACGTTACTTCAAGTCAACCAAAGAAAGAGATGGGTTAAAGGTACTCACCCTTTCAACCTTATATTCTAAAAGTTTTGGTGGGGGATGACTTGTATTGGAGGAACACATTTTCAAAATAAACTCCAGAAAATAATTTGGGAAGTGAGCGTTCAGACCTTGTTTATGTCAATTAATCACTGTTAGGCTTAGTTTTGCATGCTTTAATGAGATATACCCTGGTCAAAACTTGCCTAACGCTCTGTTACCTACCATGTCAGGGTTTAGGTTCGAACTATAGAGAGTGTGATTCATAGTATAGATATAGAATAATTCCCTGATGTTGGTAAGTTTTTGTCATAAACTAAGAATGCAGTTGACTATTGAGAAGATGCAAGGAAAAGAAAAGCAGGACACAAGGTTCTAGGACCACCTCTCCCTTACCCAACTCAATCAAACATTCAGCATTTAAACCAAAGTTCATTGTATCAACCACCATATCAAAGGGGACTTGACTCTTCCATATATATATACACACATGATTCTATGTCAAATTTGAAGTTCACATCTCAATGATCTTCTTTATTTTTCAATGAGAGAACCTTTCTTGAACCAAATATAATACAGTTGATGGACCACATTGTAGTGGGGATGTAACTTAGATGATGCCTTGTGCACTTTCGTGGCAAATTCTTTGAGGAATTCATCAAATGATATCACTAGCTTAGCCAACCTATCCTTGAAAGGGGTATGCAAAGAAAATGGGCAGCCTGTTCGTAACTTGAAGGAAGGAAAATAATTTAAAAAATTGGATGCTATTATATAATTTTGTATCAGCTAAGTTCACGAGTTAGAGATAAGCAGACTAAAACCTCTAACATTCGCCGCAAGATAAACCATAGCATCTCAAGTACTCGACTGGCTTCTCCAAAGAGCAACTTCTCAAAATCTCGTTCAAGGGATGTTGAGTTGGAATCTCATTCTAATTAAGGATTGTTATAGTTTCGAAAAATTTAGTTATAGGAGAACCATGAATGGAGAGCTTTTTCTCCTTTTTCCTCTTGATTTTTTAGTCATAAGAATGTTGATTTTAAGAATGAGTGATTACTCTTCTCCAACCCTTAGTGTCCAACTTGAGATCGGACAATTAATGCGTTCGAATTTGGTTTCTATTAATGCCCAAAGAAAAAAATATCGTCTATGTCTTAGGAGGAAAAAAATATGGTCGATGTCTTAGGACAATTAATGCGTTCAAGTTTCATTTCGTAGCAAAAAGAATTATTCTTATTATGTCTCTGCATTAAAGTTTCCATCCTCTTTCCTTTTTAAGAATATGGTCTACGTCTGACCTAAACTTTCCTTTTTAATTATATGGTCTATGTCTAACCCAAACTGTTGTGGTTTAGGTTTGAATTAGAGCCCAACAAGAGAGACTTCTTAGGGTGCCACGATTCATAGAGTAATACCAATTCAGACTAATGTCAATTTTGAACTCCGCCCCTTGAGCTTGTGTTTGGATTCGGATTTATTAAAGAAAAAGTAAAGCAAAAGAAAAAGATTAGGAAAAAGAAAAGAAAATTTCTCTTTATTTTTGTTCTATTTTTTTTCACTTTTTTTATTTCTTTGATTTTTCTTTAATAAATTTGAGTTCTAAATAAAGTCTAGTTTATTGCTTTCACATGTATTATTATAATCATTGGAGGTACAGTTACAATGTCCTAAAAGATGCATGTAACTGCATTTCTTTGTTCTAAATGTCAAAACCTCAAGAACCTCCAAGTATGTCCAAATTAAGGACAAACTAACACGACCAAAAGGAGGGGAAGAGCCAAAAAGATGACTCCATAAACATGTTCTCTCTCTCGAAAGCAAAGAGCAGCTAAAGGCAAATCTCCCATCAATTCATATAAAGAAACAAAGCATCCCTTAAAAAAAAAAGCATCTTCCAATGACCATTGTTCATCCACACAAAAATACCCCCCATTATAATCATATCACATATTCCGCCAGTTTCCGTGTATCAATGCTTGTGTCTCACCCCATATATAATTAAAGACCATTGTACGATTTCATAATGCTCTAACACTAGTACATAGATATATATATATATATATAATATCAAAAGGCAAGGTTTTTCTTTGGCGCCCAATGGTTTTACATTTTGATTCTTTTGATACTACAATGTGGGTCATAAGACCTAAAATTATTGTGTCAAGCCCATCTAGAAACAAACCGTCGACTCGGGCTATGAGAAGCCCAAATCCACCAATACCCGAATGAAGGCCTCAGTTGTGGTGAAATTAGTCCAAATCCAATAAAGACTAAGTCGATGAAGCATATGCAAGCCCATTCCTAAAAAGATTAGGACACTAAGCAATTATCCAAAAGAGATTAACTCTTAGGAGGAGACAGAATCCAATTCTCTGTGGGACTAAGGCATGCTGAGCACTCTAAATATTTCATGCCATTAAGGTGTAAGGTACATTCACTTGAGTTCTAACTCTGATATATTTTATTCGACTCATTGTGGTTAAGCTTGTTAATTTAATCATTAGAGTGCCTTCGGCCCAAAGAGGGTCGAGACATTCTCATCATCTTTTTCTCTTGCAGATTGTTCGTGCTCATCAAATCGGTTTCAAGAGTTCAACCGGGCCTTCCTAAAAATTCCACCTACAATTAGCGCCATCTGTAGGAAGGTTTACATAACGATGAGTATCAGTTATCTCAGAGAAGGAGTTGATCCCACTAGCAGGAAACCAGATAACAGTTATGACGTCCGTAGTCATGACGACGCACACTAATCAAGTCGGCATGATGATAATCCGCCGCAAACTCTTGGAGGACACTTCATCAGGTCGAAAATACAATTCCTTGGGTGCAACCGGCCGAAAAGACAAGATGACCTAACACGGGCTCCACACTATGCTGGAATCCAAACCGCCGAAGGAATTATCGAAGGAACCTAAATCTGTCACCATCCAGTGGCAGACTCCTTAGTAACTTGTCGCTCCGAACAACTGAGCAGGAGATTCGGCAACGGGATGAAGAGATTGCCCACCTCAGGGAGACAGTTGAAGCAATGAGGGAGGCAATCACCAGACGAGATGGACGAGTACCTGAGAAGTCACCAAAATGGCGACACAGAAGGAGATCAAATTCAAGAAATATGAGCCCCCCGGCCACACGTACAATAGGATGTTGTACAGTCAGTACAGGGCACTATGTGAAATGACGGGAAGATCAGTAGCCTTGGAGGAATCAGTCGCTAGCAAGAGACAAGGGTTGAGCCAGAGCAACAAAATTGGGATAAGTGGCTAAAGGATTTGCTCGACAACCGAGATAAGCACTAAAAAGGGCGTACAGCACATGATATAGCCACGGGGGCCCTAGACCAGATTGCTTCCACCCCCTTCACAGAAGAGACCGATGCATGTCGACCTCCCAGGAAATTTGCCCACCAAAATTTATGCCTTATGATGGGAAGTCAGATCCCATTACCCATGTTCATCACTATAAGTAGATGCTGGCCCTATGGAGCTATGATGATTCACTCATATGCTGAGTTTTTCCTTCAAGCCTGGGGGAAGTAGCTCTATGATGGTTCAACAAGCTACAGTCCAGATCAGTATTAAGCTGGAGACAACTTGATGAGTTGTTCATAAACCGTTTCATAGAAAACAACAAGCAGTCCAAAGAGGTAGACTACTTACTGACCTTGCAGAAGAAAGATGACGAGGGACTGCGTGCATATGCAAGGAGATCTAGGAGGTTTATAATGAGATAGAATACTGCAACGAGCAGTTGGTTGTTACACAGTTCAAGACTAGCCTTCCTAGAGAACACCATTTGAGGCAATCTCTCATGAATAAACTAGTCACCTGCATACAGAACCTGATGGTTAGGATTGAACAGTACGTGCGAATGGAAGAAGATTTAGTGCAACCAATGCAGAAGAAGGTCGGCGAGAAGAGCGAGAAAAAAGATGGGCGAGAAAGCAAGAGACCCAGACATGAGGAGAATAATAACAATATTTGGGGCAGGAAAGCAACAGAAGGGGTCAACACAGCCTTCAAGGATCCAACATACAAAATTCTGCCCCAAATACGAGACAAGTCTTTCTTAAAATGGCCCCCAAAACTGGGAAGAGACCCTGCCGCCCAAGACTAGAGAAAGTTCTATTCCTACCACAGGGAAAAGGGGCATCAGATGAAGAATTATCGAAATCTGAAAAATCACTTGGAGGAATTGGCAAAGACAAGACATCTCGATCAATACATTGACCGGGATAAGACAAAGCAAGAGGCAAAGCAAAAGAAGCGGGAAGCTGCTTCCCAAAAGGAAGTCAGAACTAAACCAGTCTGAGTAATCAATGTCCTCCATGAATTGGCAGAATTAACAACCGTAGATCTACACAGATATCGAATAGAGAAATAAAAAGTAGCCCACTTTAGGGAGGTAATGCAATTGGAAGCCCCAAACAAAAAGGCAAAGGTCGGCAGCAGTGCTCGGGCCATAACCTTCACAGATGATGACTTGGTAAGGGTCCAACTGCCACACAATGACGCGTTGGTACTAACTTTACGTTTAGGGGACTGTGATGTAAAAAGGCTACTGATTGATTAAGGAAGGTCCTCTGAAGTCATGTTCTACGACGTGTTCAAGAAATTAGGATTGAAAGACGCCCATCTCTAGCAATCTTTGAATCCCCTGGTCAGATTCAGTTCGGATCCGGTTTGGCCACTGGGAAAAATAGTTATCCTAGTTACTGCAAGAGGGATCACTATTCAGACAGAGTTCCTGGTGGTCAATGTGCCTTCACCCTACAATGCAATCATGGGTCGGACATGGTTGCATCTCATGAAAGCCATACATTTGTCCTATCATCAACTGATACGTTTTTTGATTCCGGGAGGAGTAGGAGAGATAAGAGGGGACTAGGTAGTAACTAAGCAGTCCACAAAGGAGATAACAAGTAAGGTGCAGATGAAGGAACTTCACAAAGACACACCCACAATCAATGATGTTGGGTTGCTACCAGAAAATAAGGCCGTTGAGGACCTGAATAAGATCTACATAGATCGGCACAATGAAGAGAAGTACTTCGTTCTTGGCACCTCTATGTCCAGATCTGAGGAGAAATTATTGATTAATTTATTGACAGAGTATATTGAAGTATTTGCTTGGACACCATATGATATGCCAAGAATTGATCCACAAGTAGCTTGCCACAGACTTAACGTGGACCCACGGTGTCGACCAATGGTCTAGAAAGGGAGAAAGGCAACTACTCAACATGTGGATGCCATAATTGAAGAGGTGAAAAGGCTCCTTAAAGTGGGGGCAATAAAAGAAGTCTACTACCTACGCTAGCTCTCAAACACAGTGGTTGTAAAGAAGAAGAATGGCAAGTGGAGGGTTTGTATAGACTTCACTAACTTAAATATGGCATGCCTTAAGGACCATTTCCCTCTTCCAAAGATTGACCAACTTATAGATACAACTGTTGGATTTGAGAGAATGAGCTTCCTAGATGCCTACTGCGAGTACCACCAGATCCCACTTCATGAAAAAGATCAAGAAAAAACTTCCTTCATTACCCCAATAGGCGTCTTCTGTTACAAGGTAATGCCCTTTAGACTGCAGAACGCAGGCGCCACCTATCAAAGATTAGCCACCAAAATGTTCAAGCAACACATTAACAGCATTGTTGAAGTGTACATCGACGACATGGTGGTTAAGAGCAAGGTCGGCAGACAATACTTAGCCGATCTAAAAAAAATGTTTAAAATCCTCAAAAGCTACAAGATGAGGCTCAATGCCTCTATTTGTGTGTTTGGGGTAAGCTCTGGAAAGTTTCTAGGATTTTTGGTTACTCATCGAGGGATTGAAGCAAATCTGAATCAAATAAGTGTAATCTAGAATATTTAGGCCCCGAAGAACATTAAAAAAGTCCAGAAGTTGACTAGGATGGCAGCGGCTCTCAACCGATTCATCAGCCAATCCTCAGACAAGTGCTGGGCATTCTTCCAACTTTTGAAAAAATGGGAGCAGTTCAACTGGAGCCCTGATTGCGATCAAGCCCTTACCGACCTGAAGAAATATTTGGCCCAGCCACCACTACTTTCTATGCCGCTGAAACATGAAGAGCTCTTTCTATACCTGGCAGTATCAGACCATGCGGTAAGCGTCGTTCCACTACTATAGCAAGACAAACAGCAAAAGCCAATCTACTACATCAACAAAACTCTTCTGGGAGTAGAGAGTAGATATCTTCCACTAGAGAAGCTGGCCCTTGCATTGTTGATGGCGTCACAAAAGTTGGTCCACTACTTTAGGGCCCATACAATCAACGTCCCCACGGAGCATCAGCTTAAGCCCCTCCTCAGAAGAGCTGATTTCTCTAGGAGACTAGCAAAATGGGCAGCAGAGTTGGGAGAGTTTGACATCAAGTTCCTATCTAGGTCAGTAGTGAAAGTTCATGTACCTGCAGACTTCATTGCTGAATTTTTTATTGAACTGTCCCAAGAACCCATTCAAACACCTAATGCCGATCAAGCAAATGGCGAACCCCCCTTATAACTATGGGAAATGAATGATCATTGGAAGCTCTTTGTCAATGGAGCATCCAACGACAGGGGGACTAGATCGGGCATAGTACTTATCACACTAAATAGCATGGCATTGGAGCAAGCAATAAAGTTAAAGTTTGCGGCGTCAAATAACAAGTCAAAATAAGAGGCTCTACTCGCCAGACTGCACCTAGCTATAGAGCTTAAAATTTTCAAAATAGCTACATATTCATATTCCCAGTTGGTGGTTAACCAGATTATGGGAGAGTATGAGGCAAAAAATGACAAGATGGCACAGTACTTGGCAAAAGCAAAAGAGCTTCTCGGTAAATTCAACAAATACAAACTCCATCAGATCAGTCGCAATAGCAACGCTTATGTCGATGCCTTAGCAACTCTGGCGGCAGCCCTAAAGTCTGGATCAAGGAGAACAATTCATGTGAAGACGCTCCCTAGCCCAAGCATATTTCAAGAAGAAGCGCAAGCCTTAGCTATTGAGTAATTAGGACCATCTTGGATAGACCCGATCATCTCTTACCTCAACAAGGACGAGCTGTCAGAAGACAAGAACGAGGCTAGAAGAATCAAGAACAAATCACTAAAGTACTAGTTATCACCTGATAAAGAGTTGTATCGAAGATCATTCACTAGCTCCTATCTTTATTGTGTCCATCCCGAGAAAGTGCAGGGCATTCTGTTTGAAATCCACAAAGGTATCTGCGGGAGTCTTGTCGATGAAGATCTCTTGCGCACTGAGCTATTTCTCAAGGCTATTGGTGGCCCTATATGCAAAAGGATACCGCCCAGTATGTCCTGAGATGTGAAAAGTGCCAGAAGTTCTCTCTGATAATCCACCAACCTGCCGAGGACCTCACTACAATAACCAGCTCATGGCCTTTTGCACAATGGGAGTTAGACATAGTCGGCCCACTATCCCCAGCTCCATGAAATAAAAGATTCCTCATAATGGCAACTAACTACTTTACTAGATGGGTGGAAGCAAAGCCCCTATCTATTATTAGGAAAATTGACGCCAAGAGGTTTGCATGGAGAAGCAGTGTTATAAGATTTGGCATCCCCCGTGCATTGGTTTCAAATAACAACACCCAGTTCGATGGCAACATGTTTAGAGAATTTTGTAGCGGACTTGGGATTAGGAATTATTACTCAATGTCAGCCTACCCACAATGTAATGGACAAGCTGAAATATCTAACAAGACCGTGCTAAATGGAATCAAAAAGAGATTGGAAAAAGCGAAGGAAAGATAGGTCGAAGAGCTTTCACGTCTCCAATGATCTTATAGAACCACTCCAAGGAGATCCACTAGAGAAACCTCTTTCTCGATGGCATATGGGGTGGAGGCAGTAACACCCTTGGAAGTTGGACTTCCCACCATTAAAACGACAGCATTCGACACCAGCCTTAATGACCAGACTTTGGCAAAGGACCTCAACCTTATAGAAGAGAAAAAGGAGGCTGCCCTACTCAAGTTTACTGGATATCATCAGCAACTAAGTTGAACCTACAACAAACGTGTCCAGCCAAGAGCATTTGTTCCCAACGAACTAGTGTTAAGAAAAGTACTGGGGGCAGCTAAAAACCTGGAAGATGGGAAGCTTAGCCCAAACTAGGAAGACCCTTATAGAGTTGCGTCCCAAGTCGGCGTGGGAGTATATCGACTCGAAACTATTGAAGAAGGACGACAACTACCCCGACCATGAAACGCTAACAATCTCAAGAAGTTTTACCAATAGCAGTCTTCTTATTCCTAAAGGATGTAATTTGTTACAATTTATCAATAAAATTAGGAGTTATCCTACCAATCTATATGTCTTATGCCATTCCAACAAACAAGCACACAAAAGCAAACCAAAAACTAAGTATAAAATTTTGGTCCTGTCCAAACTGGGCAGGTCAGCCAATGAAGGCCCCAAAAACCAAATGTAAAACTTTGGTCCTCTCCAAGTTGGGTAGGTTGGCCAATGAAGGCCCCAAAAACCATGTGTAAAACCTTGGTCCTATCCAAGCTAGACAAGTCGGCCAATAAAGGCCCTAAACTAAGTGTAAAATCTTGGTTTTGTCCAAGTTAGGCAGGTCAGCCAATAAAGGCCCCAAAAACGAAGTATAAGAAACTTGGTTCTGTCCAAGTTAGACAGGTCGGCCAACGAAGGCCATAAAAATCAAAGATCGTTGAGCAAATAAAAACCAAGAAACCCTTGGTTCCACCTAAATCTGGCAAGTCGCCTAAAGAACGGCCAAAATTTACTCAACTTGGTAAAAATTAAGCACTAATTTGGGTAAAAATAGTTCGGCCAATATAACTGGGCCTAAAACTAGTTTGAGATCAAGTGTGAAGCAAAAACAGCGAAATGGCTTAAGCAGAAAAAACACGCTCTGAAAAAAGACAATCAACAATTTCATTCCATCATAAAAAAAAAATTACAAAGTGTTATGCTAACAAGTATAAATTACAACGGCGGATCGGCAACCGGAATGACTTCAACAGAGGACAAACTAGCACCAGGTTCAACAGAAGATTGTCCGGCAGCAACATTCAATTCGGCAGGCTAATTCATCTCGGCAACCTTCACTTCGGTAGGAGGATTCTCCACTGTAGGAGCCAAGTTTGAATGAAGGTTGGTCTCTGTTGGCTTAACCCCATGGAGAGCCTCTTCTTCTTCTTCTTCCTCTTCACCAGCCTCTTCCTCTTCTTCAGCTTTGGAGGCACTATCGACTCCACCAGATCTATCACTAGGGGCATTTCTGGGGCCTTGGTAGCTAAATGAGGCATGAACATGGAAGCAACAATAGCAACGACACTGGCGTCCACAGATGCACTTGGTCCATTCCCCTTCCTCTTCTTAGTCGTATTCTTTTTTAAGAAGGCCGCCAGATTGTAGGGCTGTGGACGATCCATACTACTTTCAACGGCAAGCAATTGAAGCTAGACAAATGGAAGGTCTCTGAGCTAGTGCAGGCCGCCTTCCACCTTTTGAACGACAATCACGTCCTCTGGAACTTTGATAACGGCCGAGAAAGACTGGTACCAAATTGGGTATCCCAACAATATGTATGTAGCTCAGCCAATCCAACTTGTTCCTTATATGCCCAGACTTGCCCAAGAGCAGCGAGGCCCACTCCAACTTGTTCAAGTTCCTTATCTTTGACGCTGAAGTCAGCTACAAAGGTAAAAACACAATGTTAGGATTAGGAGAGATAAAAGAAAAACCTGTTAGCGAAGGTAGGGATCCACCTATTTTCTTCAAAACCCGGGGGCATCTCATTGCTGGGAGAACCTTATCTGGAATGTTCTTGAACTTCCATGGCCCGCTCACTCTTATAATCACATCATCAATCCCTTCCCTAAACTGGGGAGAAACTAGACTAATTCCCTTTGCGCATCCTTAACATGGAAGTGATACCTCCTTCGGTTCGACCTAGCCCCATTTAATTCGACACCTGTGTAACAGTAATCGAACTCATAAAGGCCCAAGTTCTAGTTCAGGCACTTATTCAGTTCAACTATCCCTATAACTATCCTATAGCAGTTAGACTGAAGTTGGATGGGGGCGATTCCATAACGGTTCAAGACAGCGGTAAGAAAATGGTGAACCGGGAACCTAAGTCTACCTTCAACAATGGCGATTAAGGGGAAAGGAGTCCCCTCTTCATTTTCAAACCAGCCATCGTCCTTGGGCCCGAGTAGCTTAATGTCTACCCCTTTTGGGAAATCATATCTACGCTTAAAGGCCGCTACAGCGGCGGGACTATTAACCATATTCCTAAGCCTATTTGCCATGAAAGATAGCCTAAAAGATCCTAGGGATTTCTACTGGGGAAGCAAAAAAAGAAGATCAAAACGAGAAGGACTTACAAAGTGCCTTCGTAAAGGAGCAAAGTCGGTGAATATTACAGAACATCACCGATCTGGCATTTTGCTTAGGTAAAGAGACTCCTCAATCGCAAAGAAATGTGAATCGACGGCAAAAAGGCATTGGGTTTCCCAACAGTCACATCTCATTAAATGGAAAATGATGGTTGAACCAGGCGTGCGCCATCCATTGTATGTCTACACTTGTTAAACCACCAGCCCCAGCCCCAGCCCCTTTCCAAAGGGCACTAGGGCTGGGGGCAATTATGGGTCAAAATAATAAGGTCCAAAATTATTGTATTAGGCCCATCTAGAAACAAACTGTCAACCCGAGCTATGAGAGGCCCAAATTCATCAATACCCGGATGAAGGCCTCAGTTGTGGTGAAATTAGCCCAGATTCAATAAAGACCAAGTCGGTGAAAGCATATGCAAGCCCATTCCTAAAAGGATTAGGACACTAAGCAATTATCCAAAGAGATTAACTCGCAGGAGGAGACAGAATCCAATTCCTTATGGTACTAAGGCTTTCTGAGCACTATAAATGTCCCATGCCATTAAGGTGTAAGGTACGTTCACTTGAGTTCTAGCTTTGATATATTTTATTCGATTCATTGTGGTTAAGCTTGCTAACTTAATTATCGGAGTGCCTTCAGCCCAAAAAGGGTGAAAACATTCTCATCATCTTCTTTTCTTGCATATTATTTGTACTTCTCAAATCGATTTCAAAAGTTTAACCGGGCCTTTCTAAATATCTCGCCTACATGCAGAAAAACAAAGGAAAGGTCACTTAAAAACAATAGCATTGCATACCTATATATCTTTTATGGGATATTCGGATACACCCACACATGATTTACAGTCCCTATCACAACAGTTTTAAAATTGAGTAAAGGCCAAAATATAACCAACCACACATGGACAAAGTTAAGGCTCTGTTTGGCTGAAAGAGGATCTTAAAAGCCCCATCCATTTACAATAAGCCTAGTGGAGATATTCCCCTCGCAACAACACCCAACAACCCAGAAAAAAAAACAACAGACTTTATCATTTCCTCTTTTGCCACCTTAACCCAGCTTTGAAATTGTCACTTAGTAACGTAAATGTTAAAATCCCAAAAAATGGTCGAGAGAAAGAGTTTTCTTCTTCTAAACTAGATCTCCATATCAGAAGTTAGAATTCTTTGGGATCAACAAAAATCGACTAGCTAGGTGGTGACTTGGTCCAGTCACTGACAGAGCTGTCCCTGTAGTCTTCCCCAAGGCTCTTGATGCACCATACCATAGGTCCTCGTCGCACGATAGCACTTTCCAGTGTGGGATCCCTAACCTGGGCGGCTCGCGACTTGACACCTTCATTGCCACCACTCCACATCCACTCTTTTTAGCCAAGTTATGAGCGAAGCCACACAGGGCCTTCCCCACCCAGTCCATATAACAAGTGAAGCCTAAAAGGCCGCAAAACTTCGGCACCGACGGCAAATGTAGCCACGGAAAGGCCCCGTCCATTAAGCACGTCAACTTTGCAAACCCTTTTGTCACGCCCAATGCGCCTCAAACCTCCAGTTCCACATGCTGAGTACGGCCCACGACTCAGGCTGGTTTGCTAAGAACCGATCTAAACACGGCCACCATTGTCTGAACACAGTGTT
>CM065385.1:39412500-39445000 GCA_033060915.1 Euryodendron excelsum | reverse complement strand
AGTCCAACTCGTAAGATTTTTATGTGCAATATCTTAATTAACACAACATTTTGAAAATCGAACTAGATTGGTCGGTTCAATTAATTAAATCGTTGACCAGTCTAATAAATGATCCAGTCAACTCTTGAGACTTTTAGTACTAAAAATAGGTAAAAACTCGCAAGCTCATTCAAACAATTTGCAGTTACTAGTTAGATAAGAACCAACCGGTTTTTGAAATTTAGAGATTAACAGACATAATAAGAACTGCAGAGGGACGACCATGTCATCGCACCTTTAGATATGACTTGTGGAGGCCATTTGGGAAGGTACTGGCTAATCTCTAGGCTTAGAATCAAATGCCACCTACATTTGCAGTAAGAGTTAGGTGAGCATACTGACTAGGTTGCCCATAATCTTTAGGCAAATAAAGCAACATAGAATAAAAACCTTGATGCCAGTTGGGCTGTTATGATATTGGCATATCCTTGTGTAGGCTTGGACCAAGCTCTTTAAACCCAACATAAATTGACCTTGACTTGACCTGGTGGCATATTATGAGCACCCACAAAGCACCCTATCTATCTAATCCAGATCCATCAATCACGTATTCCAATGAAGTGATTTTTCACACTTGAAAACACTGATATGATTGCGGCAAGGAAGAAATTTTGTCAACGTGGGTTGTTCTGAATTCTCGTTGTCCTCCATTGTTTCTTCAAATTTTGAAAGATAAGATAGGTATACTAAAATCAAGTGGAGCACCTCAAAACGTGCTCTTACTGACATTTATATTTATATTATCCCTCTCTCACATCACACTACCCAAATATCACTAGTCACCCAACCCATGAGAGAGAGAGAGAGAGAGACTTAATCCTTGAAGCAGTGATAGAAAATCAACCATTTAGTCATTCAATCTTTTGACTAACTCGTAACAACTATGAGGAAGCAAAATGCCAACCAAATTTGACAATGTAAACCCAATTCAATGCCAGTTTCTTATTTACCTTCCTCATACCTAAACTACCCAAGTTACTTCAAGTCAACCAAAGAAAGAGATGGGTTAAAGTTACTCACCCTTTCAACCTTATTCTAACCTTTTTGATGGGTGACCTGTATTGGAGAAATATCTTTTTTCATAATAAACTTGAGAAAAGAATTTGAGAAGTGAGCATTTAGAGCTTTGTTTAAGTTAATTAATCACGGTTAGGCTTAGTTTTGCATGGTTTAATAAAATATACCCTGGTCAAAACTTGCCTAATACTCTAAAACCTGTCAGGGTTTAGGTTCGAAGTATAGGGAGTGTGATTCGTAGTATAGATATAGAATAATTCCCTGATGTGGGTATAAAAGTTTTTGTCATAAAGTAATAATGCTGTTGATTATTGAGAAGATGCAAGGAAAAGAAAGGCAAATCACAAGGCTCTAGGACCACCTGTCCTTTGCCCAAACTCAACTAAACACATTCATGATTTAAACCAAAGCTTGAAGTTGAAGTTTATAGTTCAATGTATCAACCACCATATCAAAGGAGGCTTAACTTTTCAATGATCTTGTGATTCATTTTTCAATGAAAGTACCTTTCTTGTACCCAAAATAATCCAGTTGATGGACCACATTATAGTGGGGATGTAATTTAGAGGATGCCTTGTGCACTTTCGTGGCAAATTCTTTGAGGAATGTATCAAATGATATCACTAGCATAGGCTGCCAACCTATCCTCGAAAAAAATAATAAATTTCCTTCCTTCTTTTAAGTTTGGTTTCTAGTTTAAGATGAAAGAGGGGAAAAAAAAAACAAACAAACAAAATCCAAAGAGAAAAAAAAAAAAAAAAGAGTTATTTCTATTCTCACTTTCCTTTCTATTTCCATTCTCTTTCCTTTTTATAGTATGTCTAACCTAAACTGTGGTGGTTTATGTTTGAATTGAAGCCCAACAAGAGAGACTTTTTAAGGTGCCACGATTCATGATGTTACACCAAACCAAATAGACCCAGACTCAGTGAAGCAACACAATCACGTTTATTTTTCACTTAAACCATTGACCTTCCCCTTCATGATTTGTAGAATGAAAATCAACTTGTATACATTCCAAAAAGAAAAACATTGGCGAAAGAATAGCATTTTCTGATGCAGGTAATGCTATTACAAATAGAGAATTCGTATAAAATTTATTAAATAATGTAAAGGAATGAGATCCATTCATTTGAAAACAAAATAACTTTCTTGATAATTTTTAATTATAATTTTGTTTTAAAAATAGCATTTTTTGATGCATAATAACCCAATGTGATCCTGTCCCTCTTGTTCGGTGTTTTGTTTTCACATGTATTATAAACCTTGGGAGGTACAGTTCCAACGTCCTAAAAGATGCATGTAACTGCATTTCCATGCTCTAAAATGTCAAAACCTCAAGAACCTCCTAGTATGTCCAGAGGACAAACTAGAACCACCAAAACGAGGGGAAGAGCCAAAAAGATGACTCAAGTAAACATGTTCTCTCTCTCTCTCTCTGTGTGAAGCACAGAGCAGCTAAAGCCAAATCTCCCATCAATTCATACAAAAAACCAAATCATCCCTCAAAAAAAGAATCCTCCAATGACCGAAGTTCATCCACACAAAAATGCTCCGCATTATAATCATATCACATATCCCCCACGGTCCATGTATCAATACTTGGATCACCACATACATATGTAAATTTAAAGACCATTATACCCTTTCTTAATGCAAACTAACACTAGTGCATGGATATATAATATCAAAAGGCAAAGTTTTTGTTTGGCGCCCATGGTTTTACTTTTACGTTCTGATTCTGTTGATACTGCAAAACAGTATTGCATACATACATATATAAATATATATATATATATATAAATATATATCTTTTAAGGGACATTCGGATTCGGATATACACACGATTTACAATCCCTATCACAACCGTTTTAGAATTGAGTAAAGGCCAAAATATAGCCAACCCCATATGGAAAAACTACGGCTGTGTTTGGCTGGAAGAGGATATTAAAAGCCACATCCATTTACAAAAAGGTCAGTGGACATACTCCCTTTACAACAACAACACCCAACAGCTCAAAAAAAAAAAGAGAACAGATCTTATCATTTCTTCTTTTGCAACCTTCACCCACCTTCAAAATTGTCACTTGTTAACCTAAATGTTAAAACCCCCAAAAAAAAAAAAAAGTAAAGAGAGAGAGAGAGGAGAGATTTTTCTTCTTCTAAATTAGCTCTCCATATCAGAAGTTAGAATTCTCTAGGATCGACAAAAATCGACTGGCCAGGTGGTGACTTGGTCCAGTCACCGATAGACCCGTCACTGTAGTCTTCCCCAAGTCTCTTGATGCACCATAGGTCCTCGTCGCACGATAGCACCTTCCAGTGTGGGATCCCTAACCTGAGCGGCTCGCGACTTGACACCTCCGTTGCCACCACTCCACAGCCACTCTCTTTTGCCAAGTTGTGAGCGAAGCCACACAAGGCCTTCAAGCACTTCACCGACTGTGGGCCTTCCCCACCCAGCCCATACAAGAAATGAAGCCCAAAGGGCCGAAACAACTCCGGCACCGACGGCAAATTTAGCCACGGGAGGGCCCGGTCCACTAAGCGCGTCGTCTTCGCAAACCCTTTTTTCACGCGCGACGCGCCTCGGACCTCCAGTCTGAACACGTCCTTACAGTTCCACACGCTGAGTACCGCCCACGACTCCGGCGGGTTAGCCAAGAACAAGTCTGAACCCGGCCACGACTCGGCCGAATAGGTACCGTGTGGGACGGCAATGAAAGTACCCAGATTGAGTTTGTTCTTGAGGACTGAGTCAATGTCTCGGGGGAAGAACTCGGTGGTGGAGAACCGGCGGCGGTAGAGGATCTCGGCGTCGGAGGAGGTGAGTTTGAGGACGGTGACCTGGTTGCTGACCCGAACACGGTGGGCGAACACGGGACTGACCAAGATTGAGGGCGTACGGAACTTGGAGTAACCGCATTTGTCCGTGAATAGCTTAACGGATGGTTGATTGTCGTTTTCGGTTGCCATGTAGGAGTATTCGGCACCATTTTCTCTAAACCACTCCTCCATTCTACGAACCAGCTTCAACCCTATTCCCATCCGCCTGCAGTTGTGTTTTAAATACAAAAACTATCATTAATGGTTTTACGATATATATTTAAAATCATATGGCTAAAATATTAAGATAGCCTCAATTATTTAGAGGGTACCTTCGATAACGGGTCTACTCATTACTGATTGACCCATTTTTGGCAAAATTCTGATGATTGGGTATGTATTATGTGCCACGAAAATAGGATTGTACATATATAATACAAACAGAGAGAGAGAGAGAGAGAGAGGGTAGAAGGGATGAGAATGATGCCTGCGAGAAGGAGAGACGCGAAGGCCTAAGATGTAGGCCAGTTTAGTATAGACGGGAAGGGGTTTGGTGGGATCGTTGCCGTTCTTTCCACTTCTGGAGAGCTTCTTGCCGCAAGTAACGGTCTTGATGCAGCCCCTTATCATCCCCACTATTTCTCTCTCCTCATTATCTTCTTTACCCACCATCAGCGTCTCAGCTACCTGATGATCATGAACAGGGAGCATATACATATAAATCTGTCAGTACATATATATAATTATTAAATAACCAAAAGAAGAACCGCGCTACCCCACGCAATATAGATATATGTTCCAAAAAAAAGTAAAAACACCAGAAAATTAAAAAGGAAGAGCTACAGAAGAGAAAAATAGACAAAGAGGGACAGTACATTACCAGCATGAGATAGGCAGGGGAGTTGCGAACCCTGCAAATTGGGTCACCCAAGAGGTCGGTGAAGAGAGAGAGCTTCCCACTGGGTCCAACCTCACACCTTCTCTCAACCTCCTCCACTCCTCTGCAATCTTTTTGTGCCTCAAACTCTCTGACCACCAACACTACCGCACCATCCTCCACCATGTTATTCTAGACGGAGATGTATAAATATAAGTATCAAAACAGAGAGGCAGACAAGGAACTAAACACCCAAACAAACCCAAATTCAAAAACGCTTTATGGATTAGTTTCGAGCTCCCACTGAGAGTTCTTATATAGCAGAGGAAGAGGATCGCAGCTCTTCAAGGCCGAAAATATGAGATACACAAAGTATATTTCAAGCAAGGAAAGCAAAGCAAAATCTTTCGAAGTTTCAGAAATTGAGAGACAGAGAGAACAGCTCATAAGACAGAAAAGAAAAGGCCCTTAAGCTTCTGGTCGTTCTCTATAGGGTGGTGAGTAGTTCATCATTGCAGAGGCTGAAGTAGCGGTCTCTTATCCTGCCTTTAAATACCTGATTTTTGGGCTTCTTTTTTTATTTTTTTTCCCTCTCCAGAATCCATTCACCTCTCTCTCTCGCTCTCTTTTTCTCTCTCTCTCTCTCTCTCTCTCTCTCTCTCTCTTTTTTTAATATTTTCTTATATTTTTTATTTGGATAATACTAAAAAATTAAAAAATTTATACAAAATTTATTAATAAAATATAATATGAATAAACTATAAACTTATTACTTTAAAATAAAAAATTTATTAAAATATTTATTAATTACAAAATTAATATCGTTATATTATTTTAATGCAGAATTTTATACAAAAATTTCAAAAAAATAACATTTTTTTTTATTTAATTCAGTGATTTTCTCTTCTCTGTCTATCACTCTCTCTCTCTGTACAACACACTTTCTCTCTCTCTAGGATTAATAATAATTAATCATCACAAAAAGCTAGAAGGTAAAGAAATGGCGGCTGTGGCTGCGCAATCTTGCGTTGTTGATGTTCCCTCTCTCTCTCTCGAAATTTCATCATTTACTTCCACGAAAGGAGGCGTTGCCATCATGACCCCATTTGTAATCATTACCACATTTTCCTCTATATGTATGTATATGTTATTGTATATATATATGCAATCACATCCCATTTTACCATGCATCCCCATCACCATCACATCACATCATGCCTTGAGTACTCATGTGGGTCATATAATACGGTGCGTTGTCATGGGTTTAATTGGATCGAGAGTCTAAGACTGTATTGCTATGTATGTCACTGTACGTTAATGTGCGGCCTATGCATGATAGTATGATGGGTCCTCTTAACGATGATCGTTTGATTTTCTATTTTCCTCCGAATTTCTCTGTTTCGGTTTAAATAACGGAACCTTAAAGATGGCAACGTGGCGATATGGCTACCGTACGTCGGTTCACCCACCGAAAGCAATAATTTTAGGCCGTCGATTTCTGACTTACGCTCTGCAAAACCGGCCTACGTTTTGTTACCACATCAGTTAATGAAAGAAATTATTAAACTAGCGTGGTTTTTTGGCGAACGATAATGATCATTATCATGATAATTATTGTTATCATCTAAATGGACGGCCAGAATTTCATAACTCAGTGTAATTTCGTAAAAGGACGGCCAATGGTGTGATAATTATATTTTTTAATTAAAAATTATTATAATAAAAATTTTATTTTAAAATAAAAAATTCTTATTCAACTATATGATTATGCATATAAATTATGTAAGGATTTTTGGTACAAATTTAAATGTACTAGAAGGGGTACTCCCACTTTGTAGGTAGTTAGTTTGAGCAAGTAAGAGAGAAAAAATAAGAAATAATTAGTTGGTGATTACAAAATTTAAATTAATATTTTACTCTTTTATCTTTTGAGTTAGATAAAGATATGCATAATGTTAATAATTTTTGTGTTTTTTTATAACTTCTTGGTCAATATCTAAAAGTAATATTTTTTTAAATTTGAAGTTTCACCAACTCTATCAAACTGAATGATTTGCTTTATAATAGTATAGATAATAGCATTTTAATTTTTGGTGAATTACCCTTATTATAGGATTAACCTTTTTTTTTTTTGGCAGCATTAAATGCACATTTATTCGTGATGGTGTGGATATAGCGATAGTAACTGAACAATACAATAGATAGCACATTAGCTCGACAATTTAAGATAATGGAACTAAAGACAGTTCAGAAAAATCTTTCGCCACTCCACTCCACTGACCTGTGAAATTGATACCTTTTGATTGGAATCCCATACTATATACATGTATATACATATATATATATGTAGATGGCCAAGACACCTATACATCCAAATATATAAAAAAAAATTTATCTTAATTACTTAAAATTAAGCAATTCATGAAAATATTTTCTTCAAACTACCTTATGACTAATATAAAATTCTTGATAATAGCAATTTTTTATATGTACGGTTACACTGAATATTTTCTCACAGTGAGGAGAAGAGAAAAGGCCAAAGGGTGGTGTTTAATTGAATTAAAACACTAGACAGTTTTGACCGTGATTGGGTATTTAAGAAAGTGGCCACGTCACCATTAATAGAGTTTTATGATAAACAATTTACTTCTTTATATATTATTACTTTTTTTTGCACGTAAACTTGGTGTACGTAACTGAACAATGGGTTGGTACGTGTGGGGCATAACACCGTTTGATATTTTCGTCAATTTATTAATAAATATTTGCTTTTGAAAATGACTTTTTTGAAAATTATTGAACGAACAATATTAAAAGGAACACTTGTGTTGAAGGAAAATGAAAGGAAAGGCCGAGAGCTAATGACAAAAGTCATGTGAAGTTAGAACTGAAGTTTCCTTAGCAGCTTGGTTGATGAGTTTGTTATTGCTAATTAATTGACTATACTTACATACAAAAACATTCTTATGATTGTATATATATATGTTCATGCATAATTTATATTGTACAGACATCTTGACTGACAAGAGGAGACGAGACCATGCATTTGATGGGTCCAATGGAAAATTCCATCAAGTCTCGTCTTGACGTTGTTGCTCGGTTTGTTTTCACATATCAACAGAAGAAGAAGAAAAATAAAAGGGGCTTTCTCATTTTTTTTTTTTGGGAGGCGTGGGGTGGTTGATTTCAACTCCCCTTCGATTGGAAACTTGAAATTATCATGACATTGATTGATTTTGGAAAGGAATTTTTAAAACAAATCCAGACTCTGCGACTCTAATTCAAATGTCACAATAATTTTGAAAGAAACAAGGTTGAAAACAACCTTGCCATATCAATAATGAATTAAATAACATATCTAAAAGTAGTAAATTTTGTCCTAATAATATATTATATATACCCAAGAATGTATTTTCACACAGAACTTATTTTACTTTTTTAATTTATTTTCATGGAAGTGAACTCTGGCGAGGACCATATAATAGCTTCAGGTGATAACAAGGCAAGTTCCATAAGTCCTACTTACTCCAAAAACAAATGCATGTCCCACGTAAACAACATTTTTCAACATGTTATTATAATATTTCATTTAGACTTCTTTCTCTGAGTATATTAATGCTTTGCTTAATTTTCAATACCCTAACGCTCCGTTTAAAATTTGAATTTTTTGTAGAAAAAAAAAAAATAAAGGAAAAGAGAACAAAATAAAATAATATTTTTGTCCTATTTTTGCTCACATTTTTCTTTTTTTCTATTTTTTTGACCGAAAATCCGGATTCCAGCATAAACCCGAAGCCACTGCAGCAACCAAGAATCAACCTTCCTCGTTGGAAAGAACTAGTTTTATAACTTAATAGATACGAGAGATCTACAAAGTTTGCAATAGACTATATATATAGATACCACAATAGCAAATGATTATTTTGAGATTCTGCTCTAATCTATTGCATCATTATTCATAAAACAATTAGTTGAAGAGTTAATTATGGTGCAATACATTACGAAAACGAGAGAGCCAAAAAAAAAAGGTGAAGATGGTGATAAAAAAATAAAATAAAATAAAAAAGCAAAGATGATGACGAGATGGAGCTATAATCTTACTGACTGTAACAGTAATGCGAGAATTAATAATGGTCATGGTGATAGTGGTGCTAATTATATTGCAATATTTTTATGTGGTGAGAGGAGAAGTAAGGGATAAAGAGCTCGATATAGCAAAATTAGTAATAGTTTGAAATTACGATTGTCAAAAGAAATTATGACAGTCAAAATAGAGAAAGCATATTATGTACAGATTCTTCAACTATGGGAGAATTTGGGGAGTAGAATAAAGTGACATTGAAATAAATAAGCCATGAGGAGGAGATTCTTGTTTATCATTAATATAAACTTTTTGCTTAAGGAAATCCTACGAATCCTATAACAATCCAATGACCTTATTATTCTTTGTCTAGACCATTGTCGAACCTCTAGATTTGCAATCAAACAACGTATTTGAATTGATTTCATCCTAATTTAAATGGCAAGCTCATATGATTTATTGACTAGACTAACTATAGTTGAGAATAATTCTAGGAGAGCACGGTATCTTGGAATCTCGCCTAACTATGAACCAATTATAAGATATTAAACTTGTTGATAGGATCTAAAGATGACAATTTAATGATAAAAGATATGTCCAGCACGATAATCATAATCTTTTTTTTTATATACAAAAAATAGATATACAGATAGATTACTCTATATATCCGTCAAGAAATATTGACTCTCAGCACCACAAAGCTATCTACAGGAGACCCGTCTATTTTAATATCTATTTCAATGTGAGTTGTTCAAAACTAGCCAATCAATTGTACAAGTCTTCCGGAAAAAAATTAAGGAGAGTTAAAACAGGACCACAAACGTTATTTGAAAGTTTCCTACTACCAGCGCTCGAGATAATGAGTTGTTTAGTCAATGTTTTAATAAATATTGTGTCAGTCAAAAAAAAAACATGGCTTTTCGACATGTACCATACCTATAAATTTCACCTTGATGAGAAAGAAAAGGAGTAAGAAACAATTAGAGACAAAAATCGAGACAATTGCCTTGGGATGATCGGGCTAGGGATCTTGTTCCCCCCTCGATCCATAATTTAATCTTATGGTCCGTAGGTGCCCTTTTTTTTCCAATCATATTCCAATGACTAACCAACACGAAGCACAACTAACCTTGCCGGTGCAGTACGGTGCAAGAAGTCCTCGTATAATGCAATGTCACCTCTGCGATATCACACGACAAAATTAGGGCGGAAGGGACGAAGAGCTTGTCAAAAACAAAAAAAAATGGAACCCTAAGCTAACTGGGGCGAACATTCGTGGAAGTTTAAAAGAAATGGCTTTGTAGGCTACACGGTTACAATTATCTTGCCAGTTGTCTTGCTCATCAGGCGCGTTGAAATTACTTGGTTGTTAATTAGAGCTTTAATAAATGGTTTAGACAGTTGGAAAGTAGGGTTTGAACACGTTGACCCGAAGATTAGTAGAATTTGGGGGTGGTGTGGCTCGAGAAATGATAATTATAGAGGATTAGTTAAACCCTCTCTCAATCTATATACATATATATTTAGATGTATGTATGTTTGTTTTATTCTTAGTGGTTGTGAAAAAAACAACGTGTCTATGGCGAGAACAGGCTCCACCCGGGTCTTATTACCTGGGAGACATGCAATTTGACCCGGCAAAGCTGATCCAAAAAGGATAGAAAATTAAAGTATAACTAGCAAATATAGAAGGTTTCCATTCAGACCATTGTTTCCTTCTCGTTACATGAATTTCGGGTTGGTTACATAGTCAAAAGCTTAACCATTTACGATGACGACCTACAAACACATAATGCCAAAGCTGAATTATTCCCGCAACACTTGATTGACAATCTTCTTCTTTTCCTAGAAATTTTACCGTTGCATTAACCCAAAGTTAATTACCTTTTAAGTTAAATGTATCCTTCATCTAATTGGACTAATTCAATTGGTCAAAACTCATCTTCTTCTTTTTGACAGGTCAAGAAATTCACACTAATTATCATCCTAAAAAACTTTAACTTGATATGTAAAACTACGTTGGAATTCGCTTAGTTAAAAATAAATAAATAAAAGTGTATTACTTGTGTAATATTAACATTATCAAATTCAAACCATCTATATTGTATTGATGCATGCTCAAGAGAAAACATTATACTGATATCGGTTACTTTAAAAACGACTGTCTGTCTGTGCGACACAAAATTAATAGATTATAAGAATTTGTTAGTCTTTTAGAGAATTTACATGACAGGAATGGAACGAAAAGACCCTGCCTTCACAGGTTCTCCAACATCATCAAATAAAAAAGAAAAAAGAAAAGAGTGAAATGTATCGTTCCTGAAATGCCCTCTTGGTTTAGATGGGTTACAGCTTTGAATGTTGTGGTTTTGGCAGAGGGGAGAGAGAGAGAGAGTTAAGAAGGTGGAGAGGGAACAAAACATAGATAGATAGACAGATATAGGGTGGATTCGGTTATGTACTTAAGGGTTGAGTAGGGGGACGTATTTGGGAGGCTGAGGAGCTGTCATTTCTCTCCATGTTTTTTTTTTGTTTTGTTTTGGGCTTTTGTATGCTAAGTGTCCGACACTAGGGTGCGGCCTCCCTATCCCCAGGACTATGCACCATGTCTCCTCCAGACGTGCCCTAGCCCATTCCCCTCTCCCCTCTCTCTCTCTCTCTCTCTCTCTGGGTCTGTATATGACCACTCATAATCATGTTTTCAAGTGACAAGCATATGAGTAGAGTCGGCATGATAGAAAAAATCATGAACTGTTCGCATGGTTCGACTTGTATCATTCTGGTTCGACCAACTCTGTGCTTGACTTGGCCTTCTTATTGCATTTGGCCATATCCAAAACCATATCACATATCTAATAATACATATATATATATATATATATATATCCGCAAAACATCGTAGTATTGCACTTGTATAAACTAGTTTGGAATGGAGAGTGCATTATATCTTATGGTATAAAATATGGAAAACAGAGATAAACCCAAAGATGAGCTCGTTCAATGACTAAGCTAGTATTAGTCCTCTGTTGATCATTTACATTTCGCGCAAACTGTGCCGATTGTTGAGCATCAATAATCTACTCATTGAGCCAGCATAGAGCTTCAGATCATGTGCTTAGTTTCTTTGCCATTTGACCAAACCTCTAAGATATAGGAATTTTATTACTTTAACAACGTAATTAAAAGGAGACTTGGAGCATGGATTTTGGGCTTCTTATACATGTGCCATGTGTCCCTTGCTTAGCTCATCTTCTTGTGCATGGCATGAGAGCTGCAACGTCTCTTCAATCTGTCGTTTGTTTTTATGGGTAATATAAATATAAACATATATATATATTTATGAAAGAATATTTACATTTTACCTCCTTGTAATTTGAGTCAAAAATATAATCTCTTTGTGATTTTAAAATAAATACATGATCTCCTGTAATTTGAATTTATCTGCAAATGGATGAAAACTATTAAATTTAAAAAAAATTCTATCATAAGTGTATTTTTGTCATGTTATCTCTCCAAATTAGAACATAAAAAAAACGATTTATACCTTTCATACCAAAATAAAAGCTTGTCTATTAATTTTTTTATTATTATTTCACCAAACCGTCTTTTTAATGTTCTAATTTAAATAGATAAAATAACAAAAATATCCTTACGATAGAACTTCGGCTAAATCTAACGATTTATATCTATTTACAGATAAGTTTAAACTACAAGAAGTCATGTGTTTTCAGTTCGAGCTATAGGCGGATAAAGTGTAATTAACTTATTTATAAGTCCACATTATAGTCATAATCACAACCTTTTTCAAGAAAACAGATAAGGTCGCGAGGATTGAAATTCATTTACAAAGAATAAGTAGCTAAGATAAGAAGACTCGGAGAGGTCAAAACCCTAGCTAGTGACTTAAGATGAAAAGTGGCTATACCAAAATCATTTACAAGAAAGGGTAGCCCTAGGCCAGTGGGGTTGTACCTACTGCCCCTACCCTACGGCCTATGGGCATTCTTGCTTAAGTAAATTAGCATTGCTTGTTGCATGCATAAGAAAGTAATATCATTTAATTTAGTAGTAAATCAAATAAGATAATTCTAAATAATTCCATAAAAATTAGAGTAAATTATATATATATATATATATCCTTATCATTATAACCATGGACACCTAAGAAAAGGCTTGGAGAATTCATGGGAGGACTAGTGGTTCCCTTAAGAAGTTTTACGTCAGTCTGTGGTTTCATTTCTCAAACCTTGAACCGTGTAAACCTTGCTATAGTAAAAGATTCGCTAGGCAACAAACCCTAAGGTCCTCTCAGAAGTTGGAAAAAAGGCCTATCTGAAAACATAATAGCAGGGCAAAAGCAATTCCTGTTTCGTCTTTTCACGTTTTTCAGGTTTCAGGGTCTTTTGATGTTATTTTTTCGTCTAATCTTTATTAATTTATAAGAAAAAATTAAATTTTTTATTTTTTATTTTTTTATTTATCTTTAATTGAAATAAAGTCAAAAAATAAAAAAAAATAAAAAAATTATACTAAATCGACCCTTAATTGTGCAAGGCCAAAGCTATTTTACTCGTATCCCGAATTGAACCTAGCCCGTAGTATTTTTTTCTCTTTAGGTCGGACCAATTCAGTAAAAATGGTAAAACTAAGCTTCTGAAACACAAGAAGATTTTGAAAAAGACTATTTTAAAAATTTGTTATGTGGTTGGTTCTGTTTTAAAAAAAAAAAAAGAAAAGAAAAAAACTTCTAAAACCCAAGAAGATTTTGAAAAAATGACCTTACCTTAAAATCTTTTTTCACTGACAGACTGATAATTTCACAATTTGGTGTATTGGAGCCGTCTGTGTTAAAAAGGACATCTGTTTTTCCGAAGCGTCAAAAAATAAAAAATAAAAAGGACATCTAATAGAATTGAATGATCTGACGCTATGTCGGTACTTTCAGATATGGATAGCTGAATTTACGATACTACCCATACTAGCTATCTATTTATCTCAAAGATTTATTGGTTTAGGTACTGTGTGACGATTTTGTGTGTAATATATATATTTATAGTTATAAAAAAGACAAAAAGTACTGAAACGGAAGGCATGGGGACTCGTCCCGTCAGGATAAGAACAAATTCAGAAACCTCTTACACGTCAGTGACGATCCATCAACATCACATCATATCATGATTCTTTCTCTCCAATTGCTAAAATGGTTAATGCCCCCCATCTCATACCATCATGGATGTGAAATTTATTTTCATGAATGACGAGCTATATGCATTCATATATTTTTCAGATTGTATTTTTTTTCCCACAACCAAAAAAGAATTTAAGAAAAAAAAATGGTTTCATGGTGAATATTTGGATGCCTCAAAATGCTGCTATGCTAATCTCATGCCTGATTGTTTTTTATTCTAAAATTCAGCTCTCTTTTTCCCAAACACAAACGAGCTTTTATGAGTAATGATGTATAAACAAAATTTGGTACAAAATAATGTAACTATTTATATGTATTTATTATTTTTTGTTTATATTTTTATAAATATTACTATTACGTTATTCTGATAAAATTTATCTGTATCAAGAGAAATAATTGACGTTCATGTGCTACTCTCACTTGTACAGTTGTATGTGCAATTTTAGTAGAAAATATTTATTGAATTTCTAACGATATGTACATGAGTTTAGGGAGTTTTTTTTTTAACAATGTGAATATGAGCTTAAATAAGTAGTGTTAATATTGTGCAAAGCGTGTGAATATGAAAATTTGAGGTGGGGATGGTCCCTTCAGTCCAAATCCGCAGTATCGGATTGGATGCCAAATGTTCCATTGAGAAGGAGAAGTTGGATTCTTTTGTCCAAAGCTTGTCCCCAATTAATAATCTTTTTGCAGATTCAACCCTTTTTTTTTAGGGGGGTGGGGTGGGTGCGTATAAAATCATGTGCCGTAGGTGTAGAATCCCCCACTTGTTATAAGGGGGACCACCCCTGCTTTAGCAGCGTGTGGAGCTGTCAATTTGACAAAAGTGAGAGATATAATTCGTGAAATGCTATTCACAGTTGTAATTATGAGTTAATTATCATTTGATGTGTGACCTAAAGTAAGTCTTATTATTTGATAATAAATTTTATTTGATATGACATACATTAAGTAAAAAGTGATTCATAACTGTAATTATGGGTAACATTTTTTATATAATTAATCAATATTTACATTATAGTGACACATTCTTAATTTTGTGAATTTGTTAGAAGGGACTCTTTAGAGATTGATTGAAAGCTCCTAAGAAGTTATGAAAAAAAAAAAAAGAAAAAAATCCTAAAAAATTAGTGACATAGGGGTGAATATTAGTCCGATAACCGATGAAATCCACCCAATCCAGCCTAATCATCTTATGGCTTGGATTGAAATCCAGTGAAGTCCACCCAATCCAACCTAACCATCTTACCACTTGGATTGAAATTTAGGCTCTTATAACTAAGTTGGGCTGAATTCTTATGCCCGATTATTTTCCGACCTATGCTTGGAACAAAAATTTACAACGGTTAGTCTGAATCTACTATAAATATAACTATTTTAAAATTTTTAGTATCATTTATATGATTAGTTAAATGTTAACAACCATAGTTATAATAGCCTAATTACTCTCTCTTATAACTCAAAAGAAGGATCAAACATATGTAATATTTACCTTTACGAAGAGGGACAGTTTTCATATTATCATATATATGCTTGTATATGTAATGAAACAAAAATGAAATAACATACGGACATGTTTAGTGAAATATTATACGTGGTGTGACGTTCTAGAAAAAATGATAATCAAGAATCAGTAGATTTTCTTCCTTTCAGTTCCTTTTGATGCCTTCATTTGAGCTGTTGATTTGCTCCTCCAGACATCTGAAAACCAAACAAACCATTCCACATCCATAGGACATCCAAACACAACTTTAATAGTTTTTATATTTCAATTGTTAAAAAAGTTTTTAAATTACTGTTATCAAATTGTATTCACCATTCACAACTTTCTCTCTAGTTATAATTATATTCATACTAACCATAGTTTTAGCATTTCTCATTAGATTAAAAAAACAAGAGAATAAACTGCTTCATTTTGTGGTAAATCCAACAACAGCACTTTTTTATTGTTTTAAGGGGCGAGAGAGAAAAAATTTCAAAGTCTTGAGCCCTTAATCCATAGGGCCACGAGGGATCGCCAGGGTTAATACTAAGTTACTAATAGTCTGTTTCAAATTTGGAAGAGAGAAAAAAAAAAAAAAAAAGATAATAGAGATGATAAAATTAAAAAAAAAATTATTTTCTAATTTGATTCTACCTATGAGAAAAAATAAAATAAAATAAAAAAAATATGCACTCTCTCCCCTTTTCTCTATCTTATTTTCTTTTATTTTTTTATTTATTTTACAAAATTAAATAAAAATAATATTTTTTTTCCTTCCTTTTTCACTTGCTTCTCGCACATTCCCAAGTCCCAAACAGACTGTAACGGTCTCTGGTAAAGGTCCTTCGACGTCGATATAGAAAATTGACAAGACAAATATCTCAGAGATTCACCCAAATCTTATTTGGGCAAACACACAGTCGTTTTGTTGGGTGCTTGTCGCTTGGGAATCTATAGTACAAATATTTGTATATGGTTTCTCTTTTTATTTTTTATGGACAGACATGGGGTTTGTTGTGTGGTACTAGTTACCTTGAAGGTCTGCATCATGGAATTGACATAAAAAATAAATGTGTCGACATTACTCTCGAAAATTTTAACAGGTGGAATGCTAAATTTTCGTGGGCCCATAGTATCATGTGCACGAGTGTCTTTCTGTCACACCCAATCTTAGTATTCCTTTTTTTAGAATTTTGAGGAGCAAAAAAAAGCGGTTTTGATGAATTTTTAAATATTTAATGCACTTTCAGGCTAATTTGATCTTTAAGCAGGGCGACCAACCAAGCGCGAGGATGTTCAGCCGTCCTTAAAATCTGGAAAAAAAAAAATTTTCACCCAATTCATTTTATATTTTGCCTTAATTCGTTTATTTTAATAATTTTTTATACTTGAGTTTATGATATTTGATAATTAACTTGAGACCTATATTTAAATGTAAGCTTTAATCATTAATTTTCATAAGGGATAGGAATTAATAAGTTTGCTCAAAAGTTAGTTCAGACGAAGAAAAATAGTGTCTTTCTATAAATCTATTTACTTATAAAATTGGTATTGATCTTACCGTTTGTAACTACATTGGTTCAGATTTTTTTCTGTAATGAAGATTATTAAGACTTCAGTACACAAAAGCATAGGAAATGAGTGGATAAATGATTGTTTGGTGTCATGTATTAAAAGAGACATATTCAAAACCATAGATAATGAAATTATTTTACAAAAGTTTTAAAATATAAAACAACAAAAAAGATTGTTATAATTTGTCATTTATTTTTATTTGAACATTGTTTTGTGTAAGAAATATTTGATATTAATATACAAAATCTTAAAATTATCGTATTTATTGCATTATTTTAAAATTAATCATTTTACTTGTAAAAAATTTTTACCTCCCTAAAAAAAATTTCTGAGTCCGCCACTGGTTATAAGTCACCATCGTTTAGTCATAAATTAATTACAAACCCTTGACGAGAATGTCTACCCAATTCTGCAGGATAAATTATTTCTTGTGAGCAACAAATAATTTGGCCTAGGGTGTTTATTCCCATTCCATACGTGGAAGTTAACAAGACCTTCTAATTCTCCTTGGCTAAATGCAAAAATTGAGGATGAATCACCACGTTTACTCATAAATTATAAAATAATAATTAAAAAACCATTTACGGATGATGGTTTATTTACCAGTTTTTTTTTATAATTAGAATTTTTTATTTTTATTATTTTTTAATATTTTATGAACTTTATAGAAAATAATGTTGACTTTTTTTTTTACTAGAAAGAAAAAGTTGGGAGAAAAGTCTATAAGCTAATTAAATAAGACTGCCTAAGAGTTTATCCAAATAAAATAAGTAATTTTATACATAAAATAATTTTTTAATTTATTTTTTCACCCACAAGACAGCACGGTGGGATTCACATTAATAAATACATATTAGTTTATGTATAGCATTTTTTAAATAAACTAAGACAAACTGATCTAAAAGAGGATCAAGTACAACAAATCCTGACAAAACATAAACAAAATATTCAATGCTTTTGGAGCTTCATACTATTCTTATTTTAGCTCTCACAAATATTATGTGCTTTTCTCTAGATGGGACCAACCACCCTCACTTGATTCACCTCAGTACTCATTTAATAAGAGAAATTACTCTATTTGTGAGTAGTGAAATAAAAGTGACGAAACATTCTAAAAATACTGAATAATTTTTCTCTCCAAAAATAAACTAAAAATACCACCGCAAAGGAGTGTAGGTAGAAACAAAATGGCCAAGCCTAGCTTAGCTCCAATGCCTTAACAAAAAAGAATTAGCAACTACATATGACAACTTCACGACTAATGTGAAGGCTTTATGGAATGTATAACGTACGCAATTTTGTTAACTAGCGATGGACCAGAGGCCGTCGTACATATACAAATAGATATATACATACAATATACTAATAAGTTTCAGACTTCAAGAAACCTACAGAGCATGATTGCCCGGGCTTTCTGGTGGCGGCGGTGCATATAGGTCCAAGCATGTGGCCCAAGCCCTTCACCAGTTTCATTGCAGCTTTCGCCGAAAGGCAAGCATTGCCCGTTGCGTGGTTGACCATCAATGATCCGTTGGCTCAATCTTAATTCGAATACAAACAGATATATATCATTTATATATATCTACACAACATAATATACATACATAAGGTTTATATGCAAAGTATATGTTCCGTTTTCATGACCATTCTAGAGATAACTCCGTTTGTTTGTTCAAAAGTTGCAAATCATAGGGAACTTTTTCGAGCAGGCACCGGTAATGGATAAGGCAGGAATCCGTGTGCAAGTAAAAATAGCTAGTTGCCTGGCCGTGTAAGAGGGTGGACAATCAAATGGAAAAGAAAATTTTATACAAAAAAATCTATTAAAATGATATGACAGTAATATTATTATAATTAAAAATTATTATGTGAGTATTTTGTTTTAAAGTGAAAGACTCTTATTCAACTATATCATTCTGATAATAAATTATGTATAAATTTTTTGTTTGCATAGTATTACTCCAATCAAATGCATGAAAAAGAAAAATTAGAGTGATGGATTTTCATCACTAACAGATTTACAAGTGTAAATAAACCGCATATATCGTGTTATCTCATTTAACGACAATTTTGTTTGTTAGTTCTGTTAAACCTTAAGTGAAAATTTAATTATATTTTGTACATAATTGGTTTCATGATGAAATAAATATTTCTTTTAGGAGTTGGGTGTACTGCTAGAGCAAGAGATGAGGTTTTTCTCTTCAGAAAATAAAAGATATAAAAATAAAAAAATAAAAAGAACAGCAGACAATTTTTATTTTTCATGTTTGCTCTGGAACAGCAAGTTTTTCTTTTTTTTCCATCGTTTTGTCTTGAACAGCAAATAATATTCCTACCCCCAAAAGAATGGGCTACGAGACTGGATATATATATATATGCGTAGCCCATATCGTCGGGGGTTGACTGCCCAATACTAGAGTGTTGAACCAGTAGCGTCCACTACCAAACCTGATTTCACCCCTAGTCTCACAGTTCTCCGGATTCCAAGGGGGCCTGAGATCCAATGCTTGCTCCTGACAGGAAATTGGGCGGCTTTTTGTTGGGCCCATTAGTAAACTACCTGATTGACTGAACACGGCAGCCTCTAACCATTAGCTCTTCACCTCACTCTTCCATAATTTCTGCCAAAAACAATATATAGTATTTAAAAAACACAAAAGCCAATAAGTTTTTTTCCTTCCATTATCAATTGTTTTGTTTCTTTTTTCTCACAAGGCTAATGACCATATCGTAGTGGGCTTTACCAAAAAAAAAGAAGCAAAAGAGATCTAAAGCATTGAATAGTTCTACTTTTCATATACTCTCCTAAAATAATTCAGTCACCACCTCTTCCCTTATATCCAGGTACCTTTTGCAGCCAGAAGGCCACCCACCCACTAGAACTTTGTTTCATCTGCAGAGTGGTATTGTGACATTGCCCAGAAACCTCTCTCTCTCTCTCTCTCTCTCTCTCTCTCTCTCTCTCCATTCTGTTTTCTGGGAAAATAAATTGCAAACAAATACAACAATGTGACAGTAACCACTCCAATTAAATGCGAGGGGTGAAGGAAAAACAAAAGGGGAGGATACAGTCTTTCTCCTCAAATCAACGCAGGAATTTGATTCTCACTCGTTGGAGCGCACAAAATTTGGACACAATAAATAGAACAATACAAGTCCATTAGAAATACGACCAGAGTGCAACTTTATGGTTTCACGACAAAATGCGTAAACGCATTCTAAACAAATCCAAGCTTAAATAGCTCAGTGAAGAAGTCAAATTACAGAAGGTGACCTGACCAAGACACGCAGACACCATTCTTCCAACGGCCTCAATCTGCTAGGCACGGGTTCTACTGCTTTCAGCATTTCTTACTAGGTAAAAGTAAGGATGAGCTTACATGAACCAAGGACCATCGCACAACATTATTTAAAGCTTAAATGAAGTCCCACCTCTTATTAATTCAGACTATCCAATCAATAAGCTCCATCGGCATTGGAAAGAGTGTCAATTTTTCCATCCAAATATCTTTAGTATAGCAGATAAATAAATAAAATGTTAACAATTGGAATTGTACCACAACCATAGAGAACGATTTTTCATACAATACATATAATATTCTTTACTACAGTCGGACACTTTTATATTCTGGATTTCTTACCACTGCTACTTTTGCAGTTGGCCTTTCTTCCTGATCAAATGGCAGCAACTTGTCAAGGCGGTCAATAGCCTACATAAGAGCATGCACATATATTATTATTTGAACAAACAGCCAAGAGAATTTGCATTTTGCTTACAAATCACAGAAGATTCCACCTCTGGAACAGCTAAATGTTGATTATCCGCATTAATGAATTTCGACCATGGTTTCCTGCTATGCCTATATCAACAGATGAAAAAAGGATTCTTCTAACCTCAAATCTAGTTTTTGATAACAAAAGAATAAATGAACTTTGTATATGAGATCACAACACCAACCTTCCCACAAGGGCCGCAAGATGCTGGTCTAACTCTAAGTGGTACTTGTTGAGATAAGCATTTAAGTCATCTGTCCCACGTACCTATGAATGCAAAAGATGAAAGCAAGAAGTTACATTTCTGGGAAGACTCGTAATAAAACGATCAAGACGCCTGCACGAGCACGCACAAGCACACAGATTTGTAAACAATAGTATGCTATATGTATATAGATATGCATGCGAGACAAAGGTCTAGCAGAGTGAGAGTTTATTTAAATAAATATTGAATGAGGCAGCATCATTAGACCCCAAACATAACACAAGAATCTAGCACCTCACCATCACAGAAAAAACAAACTATTGGCCGAGAAATATGCATAGAAAATAATGTTAGATACGTGAATACGATTACAGTAAACTCTCTTAAAGACATGCAACCATCTGCAGAAGCTTATTGGTAACGAAATACTAGGAATACAAAAACTATCATACCGTACAGGAACCTTTTAATCAAATCATTCCTCATACCTTAGCAATTTTGACCAGTTGATCAAGATTATCGTGCCCGAAGAAAAATGGCTCCTTGTGGAATATCTGTACAGCACAAGCCTTCACAATATTATCGAAGAGACAACTACACATACCATGGAGGATATGCAAGCAGATCAAAATCCAGTCATATACAAAAATTTCTTCAATGCAGATTTAGACAAAAAATTCCATTGTCAAATGATTGGTGAATGTCTGATCCGAGTATTTTTGGGCTGAGGCTGAGAAGGAGGATCATCAAATGCTACTGACAGGTGGAATGTCAGGAAAGATGCTATCAAGTATGAAAACACACAGTGGAAAACCACCTCTGAATGTATAAAGATGCTGTCTACCAACCAAAGTAGATAGCAGAGTGGGAGATCCTCACCATTGCAGCAAGCATACAACCAACTCTCCACAAGTCTAAAGAGTAATCGTAGTCTTGCAAATCAACAAGCAGCTCAGAGCCTTTATAGGATCTGCCAAAAAAGTTAAACAGATAGGGGGAGTTGTATCAATACATGCGGTTATAGAAATATGCACAAAAAAGTGGCAAGTCATTAAATTGTGCACACTTCAATTATACTGACATGTCGCAAGCAAATCCAAAAAGAAAAATAGCATATAAAGCCATTATTTATAGCAGAAGAACCTTCACCATCATCAAAATGCTCAACTGTATAAAATCACTGCCTGACCATCTGGGGAAAGCAACAGAGATCCTACTTTGCCATTCCACTTTACCCGGGACCATATTGCCTATTGTATAATCAGCCATCATACATCATCTCAAAACTTCAACCGAAGACCTTCTCACTAGTCGACAAAAAATCTCAACCAAAATGATAACGGACTACTTATTAATGCAATCATTCATTCTCATTGCTCGCAACAAACCATTTCAGTAAAATCTCACTTTTGTCCTAATTTAAATATCCTGACATTCCCATGAATGTCAATGCTGATTTCTTGTGCCATATAAACATACTGATGATTATGTTTCTGCTATCTTTAATTTCAAATAATTCAAAAGTCATTGTTAATTATCTTCATTTGTGCAAGAAACCTACTTTATCCCATAGAATTTGATCAAACAATATATTTCATAGACAGCCCTAATATAATGCAAACATTTCCCATATCATTTGCCGCATTCCAGAACTATGCTAAAGAGCTCAGATGAATACTACATTTTTCATTAGTACTCGTTATTTTTCATATTCTCACATTAATTGCTAGTTTTTCTAAATTATTAAGAATATCTTATTGTCAATTCAATGGGAAAGAAGACCAATGATATGTGCAAGCTGGATCTTCACAGGGTAGACAGGTATAATGTTCCCCAAGTTTCCCAACCTATGCAAAAAAAAAAATTCTAAACTACTTGTATGATTAAGTTCACCATGTCAAAACGACAAAACCTGAATGTAACAAAAGTGACCTGCTTCGCACATTTCAAATCACACAATCAGTACCAAAGACAGAACTTGCTCCCAAATCTGGGTAAACGGACTATGACATTATTCAACCATCAAGAAATCCATGATTCTAAAAATATTTAAAGGAATTCCGCAAGAACTTGATACAAGATGGGGTAAAAGCACATTACTTCGCCTTCCAAGCAAAAAAGAGTGCAATGATAAGCAGCTACAATCTGTTCAATAGTCAACCAAAACAATCGTAAAAGAATCACGTGGCAATTTCATACAAGAGAAAAAAACATATAACACAAAAACTGTCTCATCACAGACTTCCAATAGGACAACAAGACAGAAAACAAACCTCGAAGCAACACGAACATTGTATTCTTTCCCAGGATGATAGAACTCTGCAAGGCCCCAATCTATGAGACAAAGCTTACGCTGCTCATGATCAATCATAACATTATGGGGCTTCACATCTCGATGCATAATACCTTGAGAGTGGCAGTAGTCTAGTGCCTACAAATAAAAATATGAAAACATGAAGATTCCATCTCACGCATATTTGCAATAAAAATTAAAGCCAATGCAGCTGTACAACTTCAAATCCTAGTTGTTAAATCAATATTTAAGATTTTCGAATGGTGAATCTTCACATTTGGTAACAATTGCGCCATGTCCTAATGGGATGACTCTTGTCTTCTTTAGGAAGTGGTTAGGGGGAGGTTATGAGGATATTTTCTTCTTTTTCTCAGACTGGTGGCTTTGAAAAGAGTTTGAATGCTCCACATTTGTGGCCTTCATTCCCAATAAAAGGGACCCTTGGGGTGGGGGGACATTAGAGGCTTCTGGCTTATTAACATTCTTGGAGAGGTGTACAAATTGTTGACAAAAGTGCTTGCTTAGCGTTTGAAGGAAGTGTTGCAAAGGTCGTTTCTTATTCGCAGGATGATTTTGTCGGGGTAGACAGATTTTAGATGCTGGAGAGTCATTTTTTGCAAGAAGGTTCGTTTTTGGAGTCATTTTCGGGGTGAGGGGGAGTTGGAAGAGACTTCTCCCACTCTTGTTCATGTGGTGATTAATAGGGGAGCAGCCATTAGCAAGTATCCTAAAAAAAGTGTACTCAAGTTCTTGGAATATTAAATTTCATCATGATATTACCTCATATATTTATATATATATATAGAGAGAGAGAGAGAGAGAGAAAGAGAGAAAGAGAGGATGTTTTACTTTGGATGAGATCCAACTCCGAAGCTTTGAGGTGAAGTATTATTATGAAGCCTTGGTGTGTCACAGAGAGACATCCTTTCCCTTGAAGGGTTAGGTGTCCAAGGTTACATCATAGGTTGCATTTTTTTGGGGGGAAAGACATTGTGTAGCAAGATCCTCACCATTGATACCTTGATCACAAGTAGGAAAATATATATTAATTGGTGTTGTGTGTGTAAACATGATGGGGAATCAGTGTCAACTCCTTATTCATTGCTTGGTGGCTAGAAATCATTAGTCTTTTATACTTGGTTGGCTTGGCATAGAGTAGGTATCCTAGGAATGTGTTAGATCTTATTCAATCAGGGAGGAGTTAGAATAAGAGAAGGTTGATGGGTTTGAAGCATAGTTAGTAGAAAACTCAATTTTACTTGGAAAAACATGCTTCCGCAGAAGCATGATTCCAATACGAGTATGAAATTCTTTTGAAAATTTTTGGGAAAACATTTCAAATACTTTTGGGATATTTAACCAAAACTTCAAAGAAACTAAGGGGAAACTAGTAAAAAATACAAAAACTATTTGAAAACTTAAAAGTATGTTCTTTAAGTTTCAACGAAGCATTCATTATTCTTTATGAAAGTATCCGTTGAGGTTTTCATATAGTTTTCAAGGAAGTTCTCTGAATATTTTGTTTGACTATTGCAAAATTTCCTTAGATTCCTACTTGGGTTCCTAATTGATTCTTAATCGTTTTCTCACTTCTTGTTTCCCCTATATTTTTTTACCGTGTTTCCCGCTTTTATTTCCCCTAACATTGCCGCATCCACTTCCTATGTTGGTAACCATAGTTTGAAGAGCCTATTTTTAAATTGAATAGTATGGGTTGTTTGGATTGCAACTTAAAAAGCTAGTTCTAAAAGACCACTTTTCTAAATGGCTTTTCAAAGCTTAAGCTAGTTCGAAAAAGCCACTTTTTTAAGTGGTGAGCCAAACACAATTTAAAAAATCCATAAGCTAGTAAAAAAGCCGCATCCAAACACCCCTGTAGATTTTTATCTCTTTTGTATAATTAAATCTCTGCTAGAGTTAATCTGTCCTTGAACCAATTTTTGGATTTTGTACTCTCTTTTGAATAAAAATATGATGTGTAGATGGTATAGGTCTTTTGTTTTGATACTTTTAGTGTACTTGGGTGGCACCCCTGTGAGGCCTTTCTTTAATACATATCTTTTACTTATAAAAAAATTCAAAATTAGAAATTGAAAGTATATTGTAGAAGGGAAGATCTAAAGAATCTCTTGTCATGTTGTGATGTAAATGTGGTCTAATAAGCAAACCTGAACAGACCTTCATAATTACTCTCTACATGAAATGGTAGAAGACAAAGAAAACATGAGAAAAGGGAGCAATCATATCAAAGTATGTCCAAGGAAAATAATCATAGTTGGAGTAGGAAGATTCTCACTGGGTCTGAAAGATGAGGTAACCTAAAATAGAAGGCTAGCTACAAAAATAAGCCACTAAACTCATATAACTGCAAACATCAATTAAAATTAAACTCTGCGCCAATGATCAGTCAGAACAAACTATCAGTAAAGAACAAATTTCAAATGTAACTTGTGAAAAGATCAAGGCAAATAAGACCTCCTAAATGTAAACCACGTCTACCTTATGGCAATTTTCATCTTTAAGAACTTAGAAAGTATGACAGGTGAAGCATAGAACAGACAAATCCAGATAGAAAATATTGAAATCAACCACTGCAAGTCTGCAAGACATTCTTGAATCATTCATATGATTTTTTCTTTTCTTTTGTTACATATGCATCGATAGTTTTTCCCTTTATTCTTCATAACTACCTACCTAATTACAGATTTACCATTAACTCTGTTATTCTTCTTCATTCAACTAAAACTAAAATTTTTCAAAAAACTTGTAATTATCAAGAAAAAAAAAATCTAACATCTTCAAAAACATTTTTTAACTACCAAGTGAAGCATCGCTCTGCTATACAATTTCACTATTAAATCCAACAAAAAAGGAAATCAACAAATTCTCTTTGCATGTAGGAATGTGCTGAAAAAGCCATTTGCATTTGGAGTTCTATAGAGAGAAAAAAAAAATTAACTTTTCTCTTAAATGAGAGCATTGAAGATCTCCACTAGCATAAAAAGGGGAAAAAGCGGCCACGAATGCTTTATTTTTACAGTAGAAGGCATTAAAATGGTCTGTGAAAAGTTTGCGGGATTTTTATGGTTGTCAAGATTGAAAAACTAAGTATTTACACGAATGATCTCCAAATCACAAACCGTGAGTCTCTTACAATTAACAGGAGATTTACCCACGCAAATCAAATCAAAGAGAATGGAATCATAACATCCGAATGGGGAATCATTAGATTACAGAAACCATGCATCAAATACACTACACGCAACAAGGCATATTGCAGGTATCCATCAGGAAATCCACACAACCAACGAGCACTCAGAGATCTATCTCTCAAGCCACAATATTTAAGTGTGGCCTCCTCACTACAAACTAGAACACAAAATTAAACCAAATGACCTTTTCAAGTTTTCACTCCATCACCCCTGACCAAATAAAGTCTGTTTATACATATTATATCTCAGCAGGTAACCTTATCAGGAAGTTCCAAAATGGAATTTTAGTACAATAGAATAATTGAGAGATAAACAAAACTCACACAAAAGAAACAGAAAAAAGAAACAAAGAATACGAAAAGGAAGGAACAACATTAAAAAGAAGACAGAAAAAAGGGAGACCTTCTTAACCTATGGATCTATAAAATAAGAATAACTAAGGACCTGTAACAGTCTTTGAGTCTCTCGACTCCCAAAAATCAAAATATATATGAAGATAGATGAATCAAGAAGTAGCGAGTACAGAAGTGCAGTTGCATAACAACTCATAATCAAGTTCTCATCACCAGAAGTAACAAAGAGCATGGGAAGCTTGCCTTTAGAAGTTCATAGATGTAATATCGAATATCAAAGTCCGAAAGTGTGGGATATAGCACTCTAAAATGTGTATTATTCACATATTCAAATACTAGACTTGGGGTCTTTGATTGCTGATCTCTGACAATATCAAGCAATTTTATAATGTTTGGCCCACCACAAATGTTCTGCAGAATTTTAATCTCCCTCTTGATCTGCATTAGACAGAAAAACTGAAAGTAGGTCATCTCAAAATCTAATACAATACCGTATATAACCAAAGAAAAATGTGAAACTTCATAAGTATAACAAGAACGATGAACAGAAAAACCCAAACACAATGTCTATAAACTGGAAAGAAAATTAAACTGTCAATTTTTTTATAACAGTGGCACAATGGCACTTGCTACCAAGAAAAGCAATTTTTGCTTTTTGGGCAAAGCACAACCACAAAACCTAGACCTTCATATATCTCACATAAAAATTTGCAAAAGACACCTCTAGCTCGTAAAAAAATTACAATTACATTATTTAGGGGTTTAACACAAGTCACTCTGTGTTAGCTAAAAAAGAACAATTATATACATACGTGGCAACTAAAAGAAAGGATTAAAGTGTTTCTTTGGGCATGGGAATGCAAAGCAGTTATCATGTTATCCCTGTTATCAATCACTGTCCAAAAAAAAAAAAAACTACCAAAATATCGCATCATCTCTTATCCTACATATATTAATAACCAAGCAATTAGAGAAGTTATTGATTTAACACTCTTCAGATAATATAAAATTTTAAAAGGCAAGCCACCAGCCTCCAATGAACAAGCGTTGACCACATCAAGGATTCAGTATGCCAAAGCTATAACCAGCCATCAAAGCATCCTCACTGCACACCTTAAGAAATTGGACATTCAAGAAAGAATTACCAAAGTGCATAACATGCAATACCATGAGCTCCTCCGACTCCCTTAAAAAAAAATAATCCACGCTAATGCCAGTTAAATAAGGGCTCATTCCCAAGAACTGAATTAATCTCCTGAAAACAAATCATAAATTGTTTAGGCCTTTCAGATGGAGCACATGTGTTACTTCAGAACAGAAGTTGGGTGAGTTCAAGCTGAATGGGACCAACAAAAGCTCAACTAGAAAGCATCAATCAATCCTATGATTTATCACCCCACAGATTGAACCTAACATAACTCTTTGCATAAACTGTAAGTGAAACCGAAAGTTAACCAAAAACCCTGTAATTCTATAACTAGATACTCATCGCAACTACAAAGAGAAAAACACACATTTTTGGAGCAATAAAAAGTAAACCATAAGGAGGCTGCAATTCAAACATAATCATAAAGAAGAAAATAACCTAGCTCACCTTGTTCTTCTTAACGGGTTTAAGGATCTGGATAATATATTTCTCGTTATTGGTGCAGTGAGAGCCCTCGAAACCCTCACTGTATCTCCGTCCCCCAACCTTCCTTACAACCTCATAATCATCCTGCTCCCTACATTGCCAATCAGTACACAAAGTAACCCAATCAACGACGTGATAACATACAGGGGGAAAAAAAATGCGAACATATACGTATGTTTGTGTACCTACCCCCATTGGGCGGCAAGGGACTCGTAGTCCCAGTACTCCTTGGGTCGGATCACATTGACGTCGGAGTAAACCCTAGCCTTGGAGGGGACCCCGGAATGGCGGATGGATTTCCCCATCTTCTGCGCTAGGGTTTCCGACAGCGGCAGCCAAGGTAGTGGTAGTGGCTTCGCTGGCGATAGCGGTAGCGGCGGCTGTTGTTTCTGCTTCTGTTTTTGTTGCTGTGGTTGTTGCGGGAGGGACAGCGGGGGCCCCAAAGCGAGACGACGGAGGACAATAGGAGGAGGTGTTGTTCGCGATGGATGAGATAGATTGGAAGCGATAGAAGACGAGGGGAAGAGGGAGGAGAGGAAGAGCAGCCTACTGGCGTTGGAGATGATGAATTGCAGAGGCCTTACGCCATCAAACGGAGAAAATATTCAGTGTCACGTCGTCGTCGTTACAAGTCACTAAAAATATATTAAAATATAAATTTTATTTACACTTTTTAAAATTAAAAAATTAATTAAAATATTTTATTTATATTATTTTATTAATTAATATAACATCTCATCACAATATATAATATTTCGATACTGATTGATTTATCAATAATAATAATTTGACATACTATTACATTAAATATTTTTTTCATCAAACGAGCATAAATTTTTTTCTCTCTCTCTCATTCTTTTCTGTTTTCGTCGTTCTTCCTTTACTCTCTCCCGACACTCATCCTCGCGACCAAACAGTGTCGTTTCCCCTATTTTTCCTTGATGTTTTATCCCATTAGAATATTGAAAATATAGAAGTTGATATACCTATATCTATATACATATATAACAAACAGGTCAAATGTTTTCAAAATGTGCGTCAGATACTTTCCTATTACGAGGAAATGCTACAACAATCTATATTTCAGTTACCGTCGCTTGTTGTAACAATGACAAGTGTTAAGAAATTTAAAAACTATAACCGAGACTTGCTAATACCGGTTTTGATTTTGCATGCGTGTGTAGAGTACTTTGAGTTAGAGTAAAAAGTTACTCACACGAGTTACGAGACTGACAATATAAAAATGAAATAAAGAATTAAATATTCATCTGAAGAAGAAAACGACAAGGGACTTAGAAGGAACTTGAAAAATAAATTTCATTGATCATATAAAAACAATTGCTATTCTTTTTTAAAAAATTTACAGAAAATTTCAATAAATAATGTAAAAAATAATTTTTTTATAATTAGAAAACATGATGATAGATCTTTTTGTTTGAAAGTAGTGGGTCAGTCACATTCAAACATATCATTAAGTACACAAATTTTATAAATTAGTGCAATATGGCCAATCTATTATTTTTGTGCCAATTTTACAAATAAAAAATGTGAGAGTTGGATAAGTAAAGTATTTATTAAAATAATTAATTACAAGATTTTAACACTTTATATTACTTAATAAAAGAACACACAAACCACTCTAATTAACGCATCATTTTATATTCAATTTGTGATAAATGCCTTTGTTAAATTTTGTTAATTAAACGAGAAAGCTTGAATATTTTTTTCATTAACGCATATGTCATAAATGCTTTTGTTAAATTTTGTTAATTAAATGAGCATGCTTGAAAATATTTTTTAATTAATGCATCTAATTTTTGTTTTGAGTGGCCTTTGAATTTAATTTTAGACTCGTTAAGTATATTATATTGGGTAAGCCTACTCGCCTAATGTTCACTGTTAGTTCAATATAACTTAAGGGTGAAAATTGGTCGGATCGGACTTACACTATAAATAATTTTTAATAAATTTTTTTCTTAAAATAATTTTGAAAATAAGGTTTAAAATAGGAAAACAAAATAGATTTTACTTGATCTATTCATTATTTGCTATTTTTTTTATACTTTGGTATAGGCGTCCAATTACTCTATGCACTTTTTCCTTCTAGTATTGATTAACTTTTAACTATATATATATTTTTTTTTCATCGAAAATGATTACAAGGAGAGTTGAGTCAGAAAGGAGAATTAGGGGAGCGTGGCTGGCACTCCTGGCCTCCAAAAGGAGGCTAGGAACTATGGTTAACTGAGCTAACCTAGTTGGTTAACTTTTAACTATATTTTACATAACTTATTGGGTCTCTGGTAAAATTAATTTATGAGGAGTCCGAAATAAATTTAAACTACGCAAATCTTAATCAAGTCAATAATAGAGATGTAAAGTGATAACAATTGTAAAACGCCATAGTTTTTTTATGTAAAAAAAACAAGAGGTTTTTTTAAAAACTAATTTTATTCTATATTTTTTTGGGTTAATAGTCATAAGTTTAATTAATAAAAAAATAAGATATAACGAGAATGTAGCTTTCAAATAGATAAGAAAATTTCTTATTTGAAAAAATAAAATAGATAAAAAAAAATCATAAAGAGTTATAATATGTAGTATAAGGACACGTTAGAAAATATATATGAAATGATATGTTTGGAATGAGAGCTAAATGAGAGCTGAGTAATAATGAAGAGAGTTGAAACTAAGAGGGCAAAATAAATATACATGAAGAATATAGGACAAAAATAAAGTTTTTTCATATAATTATTACAATTAAAAAATACAAATCATAAGGTGTATTTTGTGTCAAGTGTAAGGTTATACATGTATAATTTATCCTTTACTTTTTAATGAATTGGGAGTGATTGACAATTGTTTTACTCCTGGTACGTAAAATAAGGTGATATGTCAAAAGATGAGAGTACGATAGTATGAAGTTGTATGTTAATAGATGAGAATATCAACTTATCTATTACTTTTTGAAAAATACTCGTTTGAAGAAGTGATTTGTCTTGTCAAAAAAAAAAACAAAATTGTCAAATTTGTGTTGTTCCTTTCACTTTCGGCTGCCAATCACACTAAAAAAAAGAGACTGAATAGATGGCACTCCATCCTCCTACAGTGTAAAAACGACTGAGTAAGTTGCCTGTTGCTAGCATTCCCCTTACTATTACGAGGCAAGAGGGTTTGGTGAGAATCTATTTAATCTTCTCAAATTATCCAAAAAGGTTTTAAAAAAATAACACAAAAAAGTTATCACTTCAACCATAAAATAGTAATAATCAATGTTTTGAAACTCGAATTGTTGAGCGAACTAAAAAATTAGTCGGATTATGAGTTACTGGTTTAATCGTAGGATCAACTAAAATCAAACTATGACGTCATAAATACAATTTAAATATATACATATATATAATTTTAAAAAATAATAAAAAAATTGCCTAAAAATATGAAGTTTGTTAAGTATTTCTTCTAATGATTTTCTTAATTTCTAAAAAAAAATTATAAATGCATAAAATTACAATTTAACAATGTAACTTAGAATAAATAATTGAAGGAATAAAAGAATAAGCTAAAACAATTCCAAGCAAATAATCACAATACAATAAAATAAATATAAAGGTCCAAAGTTATGAAATTATTCTAGTGAAAACATACCTTATTTTCATTCGTTGAAGATATCGTCCAAAAATTATTTCATAACACCTTTTCCAAGTATAAGTCATCTTGCAAGCTAGACATAGATCAAACTTAAAAGTTATAACAACAATCATGGAAATCAAAATATTATCCTAAAAGCAATTCATAATACGGGATTATTTATAATAAAAAAAAAAGGGCACAACTAACATACAAACTCTCAAGTTTAAATAACATAAACCATAAGTCGCAAATATAAAGGATTGGTTTACAACATCAAGACACAAAAGTCCAAACTCAAGGCTTTAAAAACA
>CM065385.1:39355000-39407500 GCA_033060915.1 Euryodendron excelsum | reverse complement strand
GCATGTTTCATATTGAAAGTATCACCTAAGAGTAAGTTCAAACAATGTGTAACACAAGGGCATCAATTTATACTCTTATAAGTTTCATGTAGCAATCTTCTAGCAGCAACGTAATTGTTCCATTGTCTATCACCATGTGAATAATATTACTCACTTTCTCTCATTCAATAATTTCCTATAACAATTTAGAAAGCATAGAACCATATTTAACAGCATCAAAAGTATCAACAGATTTAACAAAAACAATTCCCCTAAGGCAATAGACAAAAAATTTAATCAAAGTTCTTTGTTTAGTCTCTAACCATTTTCCATGATGGTACATTCAGTATCTGTCCAAATACTTTTTAAGTCGTCAACAAACAATTGAAATAATTTATTTGAGTCTCTCAATAAAATAACTCGAATTTCATGGTAGGTGGGAACCTTAAATCCGACACCAATAGCAATTGTAGCATCAAACATAGGCTGAAAGTAAACGAAATTCACTACATTCGTTGGCACACAAGTATCATAAAAAAATTTACCCACAGCCATGTGTGCTTTATGTATAACTTATTTACTTGCATGAACACTTTTGATGGTTGGTTGAGAGCCTGGAGTGATTCATATAGCTGTTGCAATACTAATAACCCACATTCTATACAATTACACAACTCAGTAACACTAGCAACTTATTTAATGAAAGAGAGTGATTGGGTGTTATGTAATACACGCAGATAGTGTGAGCCACCCTTCTAATTCACTTAAATTTTATGTTTAATAATTATTCTTTTTGGTAAACCTTTTTAATGTATAGCCCTAATTAGCAATTTCTTCTATAATTTTTTTTTACCAATTTCTAAACTGGGCTGAAATCAAAATTAGGAAGGCACATATTAGATTTTGCATGCTATAGTATTTTTTAGGGTTAGTTACACTTTTCACGCTTTACACTAAATTTCACTTTAGGATATTCACTTTCAATTGTAACAATTAAACCCTTACACTTCTAATTTATCACAAAGTCAACTTTTACTTTAAAAATTTGATGAAAATTTCACATATGACATGCATGTTGCATTTTTCGAGGGATAAATATGTAAAATTACACTTCCTCTTAATAATCTACCATAAATTTATTTTAAATCACTATAAAATTATGAGTATAATTAAATTTGTAATGTATATAATATAATTAGGTTTTATGTAAAAACTTCTAAATCAACTCACGTGTATATATGAGCCTTTATGATAAAAAAAATATTAAATTTTACATATTTTTCTTTTGAAAAATGTCACGTGATTATCACATGCGAAATTTTTGTTAATTTTTTAAATAAAAGATTAACATTGCAATAAATTAAAAGTGTAATGACTTAATTATTATAATTTAAAGTGACGGCCTTGAAATGAATTTTGACGTAAAGTGTAAAGATAAAAAATTATAATTAACTCTATTTTTTAAATCCTGTGGACATAGCTGTCCCCATTGAGAATATGTAAGTTCAAGGTTTTGTTTGTTTATTCCCATAAGCCCTTACAAATAATTAAATAATAAATTCTATCATTCATTTTCACGGCCCAAGTCAACCTTATTATTTTTAACAGTGTAGGTCGTATACTAGTAGGATTTTGGTTGTAGGGAAAGAAGATAAAAGAAAAGACTGAAAATATAATAAACTATAAAACAAATAAACTACTCACTTATGATACTGTCAATCCGGGACCCTAATTAGTTTAGTGATACTTTAAGTAAAAATCGATCAACCTAAGAATCTCACATAGTGCTAATATGGCTCTAATGCACTTGGACCCGCTTTGATATCATTGTCACAAAACCCATGTCTCTTAAAATGAGCAACCTTGTACACGTCTACCCATCCCAAGGATTTTATATGCAATTGACACCTTTTTTGTTTTTTTACGAACTTGCTTCCAATTTGCAATTTGCACTTTTTGTTGGGTCAAGGTTTGTGCCTCCCATAAAAAAAAAATTATTAGTTGTTTTATAAACTTCATTGCAAATAACTTGGGGAGAATGGAGGCCATGAATATTCTTCTACAAACATTGGAGGAAAGATTCATTTTCTATTTAAATGTTCTTCACTAATAGAAAGGAAAAAAATAGATATCGATCCCATTGATGTTCAACGTGGTAGTATGAAAAAACACATTAAGAATGTATATACATATATATGAGTCAACAAACAATTATAATGTGACTAAATTTATATTTTCATTCATTTTTTTAGGATTCTCTATTTGGCTTATGCCCTTTTCACTAACAAAAACACAACAAGAGAGTAATTGCTAATAAGTCATCACCATATGAGTAAGAAAAAATCGTTGCCCTTTTTATTTTATTGCATCGCATGATTTAGCCACTATATGTTCCATAGATTTTGAGAATTTTAAGTCTGAATTTTGTTCTCTAAACCAAGGGGTTTCCATATTGGTTGTTCCTCAAATTTTCTTTTTCGTGTCAGGTATATTTTCTTTATTGTGAATTATCACTATTGTTTAATTAAATTTTCAAAGCAATGAAGTTTATGCCATTTTACACTCCCCTCTCTTTGTTGTATGTTAATCTTACTTAGTTGATATATATCTTACTCACATGGTTTGTTTTTAATGCATGAGAGAGCCAAAAATCACAATTAATCCACGATAGCCGGTCCCTTTTTTTTTATTGGTTAAACATTTATTCGAGGCTTGAGTTAGTTTAATGATAATAACACTTCCATCTTTTCATAGAGCTAACTTTGGACCTTCCACATATCAATAAATAAAAATAAAAAAAAGGTTTCTTGCGAATTGAGCTGTACAAAGCTCTCTTGTTTGGGTGGGTACATGAACATGTCTAATACTATTTATGTGTTTATAGTCACCTATGAATTTTATTAATTTAACACATTGCCACATGGCCGGTGGCAACTCTAGATTATAGGACAAATTATTTAATATTTTTGAAACACTAAATCATACTTACTCCGCATTTCATAAACGCAACAAGTTACAGATGGTTAGTGAGTTCAAATACACCTATCAAATCTAAAAACTATCTATAACTGTTATACACTATTATCGTGCTTATTAGTGTGATGATTATATATGTCATGTGTCTGATTATTTATTTTAGAGGAAGAATATTTTTTTAAAAAATTATAAGTATTATTATAAGTGAGTGGTTGAGTTTTTAAATATATAGTATCGAGAGAAAAATATAAAGTGTTAACAATTTAAACGGAATCACACACAATGGATTCCTCCTCATGGCCTAATGAGAGAAGTAGTTCCCATTGGGGTCAGGATTGGTTCCCTTTCAGATCTTAATATTCAGAATTCTTCAGACTCTTTATTTTACTACATCACATGTTGATAAATGAAACTCAATCGATAATGTTGTGATTTGATTTAAACCCATATTATCATTTTATTAGTTTTTTTGAATAATAAATAAAATGATGAGTTTAAATAAGACAATATCATTCGTTAGATTTGAGTAACTTATACATGATATAATGACATAAAAAGTTTAAAGAATTATGAATATTGAGGTCTTGAAGAGGGGTCCGGCTCCCCTCCAGATATTAATATTCAGAATCTTTCAAACTCTTTATCTTATTACGTCATATATTAATTACTCAAATCTAACGAATGATGTTGTTATTTGATTTAAACTCATATTTTTATTTTATTAATTTTTTAATTAAATAAAATATATTATGAATTAGAGTTAAATAATTAATACATGGCATGAGGAGATAAAAAATCTGAAGAATTATAAATATAAAGGTCGGTGGTAAGGGAGTCGATCACGTGAATGTCGTGAGTTGTGGCCTGTGGCGGTCAACATGCGAAAGTGGACCGAACCAGCAAGAAACAAACAAAAAGCGGGAAACTTCGAATCAGGAATTAGGAGAAAACCAGTGGTCCGCAATCCGCACAGCCAACAGCATTGATTTATTCTTGGTGTGTATATATATCCATACATTTATGGATATACATTTAGGTTTCAAGTTCAACCCTATTTTTATACATACACAGTCAAAGCTACGCAGTGCCGAGAAATTTACAAGGAGGCGGCGCTGGGTCTCGGTTTCGCAGGCCGCCATGAACGAGGTTAGGGCAAGCTCTGCTTGGGTCGCCGCTCGCTCTTCTCACGTCACAGTTGACTCCTCAGGTTATCTCAATTTCACTTTTGCCTAGATTATTACATGCATTCTTCGACCGGCTTTGAGGTTATATTTATGTACTCTGTTGCATGTAAATTTCGTTCATGGATTCGAGAAATGTTGTATACGATGAGCTATGTTTTACAAATGATATTGCAATAGTACCTTTTATTCTCACTTTTGTTGGGCTGAGAGAAAAGCAGATATTAATATGCATCGAATAATGCTATGTATGCAGGAATTGAGAAAGTTGTGGAAACAATCAGAGACTCGATCCCAAAAGTCGAGTGGGATTTTGAAGGGATTCACTACTTTGATAACGGGCCGCTCACTGTTCAGTACTTATTTGTCTTGGATGCCTTGAATTTTTGTTTTTGGCCTGGTATGTTTATAAACTCAGTTTTTGTTATTTAATTTTTATTATTATTGTTATTTTAAATAGTTTGTGGCTGTTGTAACAGGGTTATGATTTATGTGGTGTCGATTTGATTAATATTCCTGTATTACTTTTGTTTTTTTTCCCCTTTTGTTATTTCCTTTATTTATTTTCCTGGGAACATTTACTATTTTGTTGGCTATCTGCGTATTTGATGTTCCAGTGTTATTATAATTTTTTTGCCTCTATTTCCTCAAACTGAAGAAAACAAAAGAATCTGTTTCCCTTTGGTTGACATCGATTGTGAATACTAGTCAAACATACTTGGTTGAGTTGTGTTCTATTTGTATTAGCATGGTTAGATGAGGTAGCATATTGATTCCTAGCTCTCTTTTAGTTCATTCTAGGATTCTTGGGATGATAGCAAATCTAGACGCACTGTGCGTGCTATAATCTTTAATTTCTATGAGTTTTTCTTGGCTTTTTAGAAAATGTGTAATATAATATGCTTTTGGTCATTATCACACTACATTTTGGATTAGAATTATTAGTTTATTTATTTATTTATTATTTTCAACCTTTAGTTATGTACAAATGTTATTAGAAGTTACAAACGAGGGAGATATAGTTTCCACAAGGGTAAATTCTATCTTGAATACATTAGCACAACATGAGAGCGCAAGGCATGGAATTATGGTAGTGGGAGGTACCTGACTATAAGAGGTTCACAGCTTAGGATTGTGGAGGAGGCATCCTAAAATTCCACATTATAGATAAAGTTTGAGTCAGTTGAGGCACTTTTTGGAATACATTGCGGGAGCTTGATTTAGGTTGGGGAGGAAGACATGTTGTTGTGGAGTGGATCAAGGGAAGGAGAGTTCTTTGTTTCCTCTCTTTATTGGAGTCTTGTTGGGGCCTAGGAACCCTCCTTCCCATGTAAAGGTGATTTAGCGATTGAAGGCATCTTCCAAAGTACTTTCTTTGATTGGACAGTGGCCTGTAAAGCTATTTTGACAGTTGATAATTTGAGGACAGCGGCCTGTAAATGAGTGTGTTAATACTTGTGCAAGAATGTAAGGGAAAGTGTGAATAACTCTTTTAATTTATTGTAGTGCCTAGTTGTTAGAGAGGTTTGGAGTGTGGAGTTCTTTGTGTATGGAGATGAGTGTGCTGCCTCAGTCTGTTAGGGACTTTTTTGTTTCTTCGAGTGGGGTTATCTAAAGGGTTGCAAAAGGAAGGCTTGGCTGACTGCTCCTTTAACTCTGATGTAATACTTGTGGAAGGAGAGGAATTGGAGATCTTTTGATGGCATGGAGAGCTCTATTATTCCTTGAAGGTAATGGTGCTTGGTGCCCTGTATTTTTGGCTAAAGGAGGTTTCCCCTTTTTCTTTATATTCTCTTGTTGATCTTATGAGCAAATTATATCTCCTTGTAGAAATGTATGTAGGATGTTGGTGTAGTTGAGTTGTATACATTGTGTGTGCAGGTTTGCGTACTCTTTTCGGAACTTTTTTCTTGATATATTACTTATAAAAAAAAAGGATAGAGAAGAGGACTTAAATTTTATTCGAGATTAACTAGAGAACAATTTTGTTCTATATTGGAAATTTTAAATATTTAGCCAGCAAGTATGTAATCTTCTTATACCCTTATTTGCTTCTTTTTCCAATAAGATGAAAACAACAAGGTATCTCTAGAAATCAAATTTATCAACAGCTTATGCATGTTTTTTTTTTTTCATTATGAAATATATTGTGAATCTGATCGATGAGAGCTGTGATTTTCACAAGCTTCCTAACAGGAGCTTGGAATTGAGGTTTCAAAGCTGGACTGAGAAAATCTTTGAAATTTTTATCTAAAGCTTGGATTCCTGGGAAATTTATCGATCAATGTACATTAATACATTAATGAAGCCAATCTACTGCTCCTAAGATGCTGGTCTTACCTGATTGCGTATTCTAATGAAGTTGACTTGACTTTTCATAAGAAATTAAGAAGTTATTACCTGCGTGATTTCGCAGGATACAGAAATTCCAACAGATGTTTACATTTGTTTAAAAGTTAGTGGATGCAACTTTGCCTATTCATGTTTGAACAGATTTGCATCTTTTGCTTGTTTTATGTATATGTGTTATGTGTTGAAGTTTCTTGGTGTAACATTGCCGAAAATTTGGCATCCATGCTTGAGTTGATTGCCCACAGTTTGCAATGCAGCTTCACCAATGCTTTGTCACCCTATTTTACTCAGCTAAAAAATTCAATAAAAATGTGTTAATGTGCTATTTTCTCTCGCTAACATTTTTATCAATTGCTTAATCATAATAGACAAGGATTTAAGTTACGATCATTTGGCTTCGGGACTAAAGGCAGCTCTTCAAAATGACAAATCTGTGTTTGATGCTGATCATCTGCAAAAGTACACTGGTATTTTGGCTTCCCTTCGACCTTTGACCTTCCAATGTTCATTTAGTCAAGTTTTTGTGTGTACATCCTTTCTCAAGAGCTCTCTCTCTCTCTCTCTCTCTCTCTCTCTCTCTCTCAATACATAAGTAAATTGAAGTTAAGAGAACCTGGTAACAGAGATTGGATTGCAAATGTCTCTGTTTAACCAACTTTCCAAGAGTGTAAGGTAGCATATTGAAGATAACTGCATAGTACCTTCATATGAGGACTGACTCAAGTTAGTCAGCGAAGTATGCAAATTTGGCCTGTCTTGCTGCATCATGTTATTATTTTTTCTTCGAAACCTGAATTTTGAGTTATGTAAATTTAAATGAATCTAGCTTCCCTGTGTGGAAATATCTTTCCTGCTCAAACTGTTCTCACAGGATCTAAATTTTGCTTGCTGGTGAAGACCTAATATTACTGGATTCACTAGTTATGTTTATAATCAGGAATCTGGTTCCTGTCACTAAGGAAATTTTATTTTATATGGCAATGATTGTTTTGACGATTGTTCCCAGGTCCTGAATTACGTAAATTGTTGAAATGGCCAAGGCCACTTCCTTTGGAGGATGAACGGGTCCGTTTACTGCATGAGGTACAGTTTTACAGGTTTTCATATCCATCTAATGTATTTTTCCTGTCTTTACTGGTTTTCAATTATGTTAATCTTGTTCTCAATTTGTCTAGTTATCAACAAATCAGTTGTTTGTGTAATTTTATGTAAATGACTCAGGTTGGGCTTGAACTGGAGAGAAACTTTGAGGGGAAAGCATCAAATCTCGTGGAGTCATGTGGAAAATCAGCAGTAGAGCTTGTAACTCTTGTTACTCGTCACTTTCCTGGTATCGTTATTTTTTCAAATTGCATTCAAATTTCTATTAATTAACATGAAAATTCTATGAGTAGGTTGTTCGCTTTATCACAAAAAATGGGGTGAAATACTTTTATCAACTGTAAAATTTTCAAATATTGTAGGTTTCCGTGATCACTCAGTTTACAAGGGCCACCAGGTATTCTTTTATAAAAGAGCTCAGATATTTGTGGCAGATTTATGGGGTGCATTCAAGGGCAAACGATATGGAGAGTTCAACGACATTGGTGCAATTACCATATTTGCTGACTATATTGTTCCAGCGGTCCTTCGGCAGCTTGGTGTGCTGAACTATAGTTCAGCCCTGGCTAGCACTATTGAGACTAATGGTGAAATCGGTTCAGGCAGTGAGGAGGAAGTGGAATTACGTGCCTGCTCAGTATATGCTGTAGAGAAAATGAGGGAGCTGATCTGGAAAAAATCTGGAAAGCAGGTTTGTCTTGTCCATCCCCTGTATAGCAATTTTTTTCCCACCCTTTAATCTAGGGTGGCTTCCATATTGCCTTGATTGCTAGTGTGTCTTCTCTGCGGTTCTGTTGTTGTGATCCTTGTTTTTCATAAATTAAGAATGATAATTTTTTTCTTTAAGAAGTTCTTTTCTTTGAGTCTTGTGTTGACACCATTTGACTGAATCTTGTATGATAACTCTTTTATAAATGCTTTCACATGTTGGAGATAGTATGCAACTTTATTTTCAGTAGTTATCTAATTAAGCTTTTGTCTGCATTTGCCTGAGAAACATAAACTTCTTCTATTGTCTAATATATGTGAGTGGATTCACTGATCTTTGCTTGACAAGCAAAAGGACTCTCCGATCTCTTTTGCCTGGATAATTGTGGTTTTGGTTTTCAATGTCTTTGGGAAATTGCTAAATCTAGAGCATTATGGCTGTACCACAAGCCCTCACTCTCACATGGTACTGTCACATGGCTGGGTCTCACAATGTGAGAGACAGCCATGGATGCAACCAGCCAACCATCAAGACTTGTGGATATGCATTTTTCATTTTTTTCTTTGCATCAAGTTTTCGAGGGGCTCATTCAAGATACCTGAAACTACAAATGATGTATGGCTGGAACAGAAAAAAATAGTTTTATGCACTATACATAATATGAGTAAGTTGAGATATAATGTGAATCCTTCTATGTGTCATTTTTTTCTCTAACACATTATTCGGCCAAGCTGCATTTAGAGAAGGTTCCTGAAGAAAGAGTTAAAAGCTTTAGCTGTTCCGGTGATTGACAACTAGAGTAGTGCTTGTCTTCAATTAATTGCAATCCAAGTCAAGTATAGATCATGAAATTTAGTAAATAGACTCGAAGAACTATTCTTTTGTTATTTTTAACAATTTCTGTCAAGATTTGCAAATGCAATCAGTTAAAACTTTAAAGTCTAAAGTATTTTGGATGATTGTTATTAATACCCAAGAAGTTTATTCGCATACATGTGGCAGCAATTGGGAATCACTCTTAGAAATTGGTGAGCTATGTGTCGCTGTTAAGGCTTCATGACTTGCATCCCAAGCATGCCTGGTCTCTGTCTGGCCTGCCATAAGAACAATTTACTATAATTGATATACTTAACTCCCGTCAGTGCACACAGAGCATACACTTAAAACCATGTTGATTGATGAGCTGGTGCTGTAATGAACTGAACTTTAGCTCTTCCATCCAAGCTGCTGCATCATTGTTGAATGATACTTGATGGGGGCAATACATAGCCGCACACAGTGAAAATCCACTACGAAACCTTCATAGGAAATGTTCTAAAACTTATCTTTCTGCTGGTCATGTTGGGTTGCAGCTTAAATACGTCAAACTCTTCAATGACAGATTTGGATGAAGATACTTTGGCGTCTTGCAATTGAAAACTCATTTTAAATTATTTTATATTTTCTTTGAAAGGCAACATTATATCTGAATATACTTTGTTTTCTACATTTAATTCTTCCTGTCAATCTTAGTCTATCTGGCATTTCCTTTTTTCTCATTATTGGTTCTGGAATTACAGGCTTTTTGTCTATTTTCTTCTTGTTTTGTTTTCTCCTCTATTCTTCAAGTTGAATTATCATATGTTCTATTTTAATTTCTCTAATTCTTATGCTTTTGTCCAGGTGTTGAGTGTTGAATTAGATCTTTGGTTATGGTCCATTGGTGTCCGGTGCCCGTCTCTCCAATATCATCGGACCCTCTCTATATATTACTGAGTGGATTATATTCCTTAGTAGCCTTGTGATTTTTGTTGTTTATACTTCTCAGAAGGAGAGAAATTTTGACTGTTGGATGGTTTTAAGGTAATTTCTATAGAAAAATTCAATAACTGATCCATGACATATGTGTTTATGTATTTTTCCTTTTTTGTTCCCTTCCTACAATGGTGTTTCCCTCTTTTGAAAATATTGGAAAGAAGAGTGTCTTGTCAACTAATTTTGTTGTTGTATAGACATATCCATAAAGATCCGTTCTTTAGAAACTGGTTAAATTTCATCTCGTAAGTAAGGACTGACTAGAAGAGTAAAAAAATCTGATAGGGGGATGAGTAAACGTGTAGAAGTCAGTACTCAGATTTTGTGGCAGCAAGTTTTCCCGTATGTATGCATGTTGAAGATTTATTTATTTATTTATTCTATGAGAGAATTTGGCATCCATTTTGGGAACCATTCTTTCTTTGTTTTATTTTAAGTATCATGACTGAAGTTGTACTGTCTTGGGGATTTTCATATTATAGTTAAATTATATTGATTAGCAATGAATAGATGGTACACACCTCTGTTCTGTATGGTCTTATGAAGGTCTATTGCATGAAATACGATGTCAATTTTTTGTTTCTCTATGGATGATTATCAATGATAACCATTCGATTTACATGACTACATAGGCATGTCTTAGTAGTTGAAACTTGTAGGAAATTTTAAATGCCTAATATTAATGCTTTTTACTTTTTGGAATTTTATCATTGGTTGAAACTATGTTGACAGAATGCTGAAGTAACTTCTTGATTACTGTACTTGGAAAAGATGTGTGTTAATTTCTTTCTAGCAGACATCTGTTCTAACTATTGTAAAGTGTAGAACATATTGAAAATGGGAACTTAAAAATAAAACTCCATGTAATGGAGCTGAAGAAAAATTTATTGATTACAAAATAAGAGCATGATCTGAAGATTATTGTTGAGATGCATTGGTTCATGACCATGGATGGATGTGGAAACACTGGTAAAAAGCCAAAAAAAAAAAAAAAAGGACACAAGGGGATATTGATTTTGATGGGTCAACTGCAATTGGGTTAACACCTAGGAAGCACGGACAACTCTAAGAGGGTGCCATGTTTGTGTCGGACACACGTCGGATACATACTCCTCGGACACGCCAATTGGTGTGTCCTAAATTTTTATTTATTAATTTTTCAATGGTCACACTAGCAACACGTATTTGTGTCCTCCTTTTTATAAAATCCGTATCCCGTGTCCATATCCGTACCTGTGTCAGTGTTCATGCTTCTTAGATTAACACAAAAGGAAAAATTATTCTAAATCTCCTGCATTGCCCTTGCCCCGTCAAATTAGGTTTGTGCTTGGCTTTCTGACATCATTTTCATCTTGCTATTTTGTCTAGAGAAATACTTTCCTGATGGTGTGTACATCGGTCTTTGCCCTGCCTGGGTGCAATCCGAATTGATAATTCTCGAAGATTGGCAATGGTGGATGACAACAAAATCCTAATTCCTCATCCTTTATTCTCGATTTTCAGCTGTAAATTTTGAATCTTCTGTTGCCAAATTGACAATGTGGATTTGGATTAGCAAGTTAAGGTCTAAAAATATCTACAAGAATAAATATTACAATATATGATGGCCTGCAAATTGGACTTTGGTCTTGCCTGAGTGCAACCCGACTTGATAATTGTCAAAGTCTGGCAATGGGGAATGACAATTAATTCCAAATTACTCATCCTTTACTCTCGAGTTTCGACTGAAAGTTTTGAACCTTATATTGTCAAGCTGAAAATGTGGATTTGATTTGCAAAGTACGTTTTAAAATATCTGCAACAACTATATGAATTAGGCAGTTGATGTTTTAATGGTAACATCAGACCGGTACATGGCTGTAAATTGCACTTGGTGTTGAATAACAAGTTAATAGCATGTGATATAATCCTTCGAATATTTTTGGCCTTCAGGTTACGTTTTGGATTAGAGTGCTTCCTTTATCATCTGCAATAAAGATCTTCCCACTGCCACCATTCTATTTCTTTTTGAGTCATGTAGCATGCCATCTGACTTGATGTTCATGCTAAAAAATTTCAAGCAGTGATTAAAATATTCAAAGGTACCTTAAAGATATACGTATGTCCATAAAGTTTCAAAACTTTTGCTATTGACGGTATAACTTGTTTCTAGTACTTCAACAGAAAGAAGAGGTTCTCCAGCCACATACAAATATCCTGCCTATTATATTTCAATTTATCTCCACATGCCATAAAGAGGATATTTGGCATAATCTGCTGCTTCTAGGTGCTAGGGTTCTTTGTGGTTGGCAATTACCATCGTAAGTGCATTTTAACACATCTGGATTCCTCACGAGCTGTGGTCCGACTGGCACTTCATTGGTTTTTGGACGAATATCCTGCAAGATTACAACACTTTTGGAACAGAAACAATCCTATATTCTAATGACTAGTGACTTGAAAATATTTGCTTTATGGAATGCGTATTCTTGAACCTTTAAGATTAAAGAAGCCGTGCTACCTGTCACCTATGGTTGACAATGTGCCTTGCCTTATCCCTATTGTAGCCCTGCTCTCTCAAGTTGCTATTCAACTGTTGAGGTTATTATTTTGGATTGTAGGAGTGCAATCATAACCATTCGATTAATCAATTTGCTTTATTTGTTAGTGACCACTTCCATTATATTCATGAATGGAGCTTGATGCACCTAAAATAAGTGGTTCACTTAAATTGCTAGAATGATTATTCTTCTGCAAGAATTTATGGAATTTTGCAATATATATACATGTGGACCTTTACCTTACATGTTTTCATTACTGTTGATTTAATTGTTCTTTGAATCTTAGCTGCAAAACGTGTATATACTATTTTTCCTGTTCCCAATTTTTTTCTCTGATATGTCTAGTTAATTATGTGCGCTTCAATAGATTACTGAATCCAGAGAGGATTTTAACTTTTAATTACATTCCCACAACCTAGCTTGTGCTCAGCTTCATTAAGATGTGTGTTTATATGCAGGATTGTGCTAGAATCTAAAACCAGAAATGATACTTTATCTAGAGTCTCTTCCTTGTTTGAGCTTTAGCCTTTTCTCGATGAAAAATTTTAAGCTTCGCGGTACATTCAAGTGAAAGTTCCTGCAGGCAACTTCTCTTTCATGAAAAAGAACCACTTGTATGTTTTGGGCAAGGTGGTGCTTGTTTATGGAATCATTCATGACATTACAGTTTGTGAGGCAGTTGGGGGCACTGCCAAAAACCTTAAAAGTTGCTTTTGCATAAGCATTTGATGTGTCCAATGTTTGCAATCTGACTAGGTGGTGGGAGTGTAGCAACCTGGTTAGTGTGGAGCGATCAAACAATAGTTTTTGAGTCTTTTGACTTGGTCTAATAGATCATATTGTATTCAACTATCAAGTTTGTAGTAAGGTAAACAGAAACGATTACCTGATCAAAGATGGCTGTTGGGATTGCAAGGGTGGCCACAGCATTAGGGGAATCGACTATTCCTGAAATCCGTCCTTCGCATGGGCAGCATGACAGTAGAAGATATGCCTGATAGCCACCATCATACCTCCTAGGTCAGTAACATAACAAAATCCAAACTTAATATGCCAAGTGTTGTTTTTGTGTGCTTTTCATGAGTACATGCTTATGTCATGTGAGCTCATAGAGCAATTATAAATATTCTTTTGGAGGTGAGATGCTAGACCTGTTCTTTAGAGTACCCAAATCTGGACAGGTACTCTATTGCATTGAGCACTGCTCGTTTGTAAGCGACACTTGCATCGAGGTAGAGCTGCCTCCCACTCTCAGCAACACTGATGCCCTCAAATACTAACCATTCTGAGAATCTTGGCTCAATTGGGCCTATCTCGAACATTGGGTTTACATGCAAGGGAGTTGGCCCCATTGGTGAGGTACTCTTTCATTCCACCTCTAATAATTTCACACCTGGTAACCAGTAGAATCACGTTGGATAAGTTCTGGACAAGTTGAATGATGTAAATATCTTGATGTCTTTTTTTTTATTTTTATTTTTGCGTAGAACTAATCACAGTCGAGGATATATACATCTTTAGGAAGAAGTCAGTGCATAATGAGAAGAACATGCAAGAGACCAGAATGTTGGTGAGAGATTTCCTATAACATGTAAACAACTGGAAAGAAGCACCTTGTGTCCTTCTTTGGTATCTGGAACAAATATCATAGGCGTAATTACTTTCATAGAGCGCGTGACAAAGTTTCAGTCTTAACATTATTTTTTTGCAACAATCATATTTACATGGATTCCTGAAATCATGCCCCCAGGTTTTTCTTGAGGCTAGAGTGAGTTGGGGTTGTCATCTTTTAAATAATGACACACCAATATGCATAGAAGTTACCTGAATGAGACAAAATATGTATTGAGTACTGGTATCTGATGTGTGTGAGACACCCCAGCTGTCAAACATCGATCTGAGAGGCATGCTTTACCAATAGAGGAGCATTCTGATTTTCTCAAATAGTTTTAGGCATATTTGTTCTGTATGTTCTACTGTTGTGTCAAAATTTTACTTTGTGTAAGAAGAAAATTTGGCACTTCAGCATTCAGCTATTTCTATGTCCTAAGATTTCAGTATTAAATCAATTGGACAATTTGTTCAGCGGACAATTATAGGATGTGAGGTAGGATTGGTCATTTAGATCACATTGTTGGATTAGTTCCTACATGGACATTCCCTTGGTAAGAACTGTTTTACCGACCGCTTTTGAGCAAACCAACAAACTTAGGTGCTTGCCTTAGTGCTTGTGGCTCTCAGCTGCAGTTCTTATTCATTTAATGCCTGAATTAATTTATGGCATTTAATTATGAATTTCATCTGTAGGGGATATATTTGGGGTTCATAGGTTTACCTTTTTTGGCTAGTAGCTTCTATACTAATAACTATTTTACCATCTGGCCTTTAATGGATCAGTAAACTAAGGTGCTTGCCTTTGTGTTGTGCCTTTTAGCTGCAGTTTTCACTCATTCCTTGGTGTCAATAAATGAATGCTGTTCTAGTCATATGAATTTTAACTGTGGGGTTATTATCCAGTCTTTATTGTTTGCATTATCATTACTTGTTGCTAGTATTATCTACATAGAAGTGGAGTTTATATCGTAGCGAAACTCAAGTTTCTTTAATAAAAAATTTGTGACATCATTTTTGGTATCCTCAAAATTAACCTCATATATTACAGGATGCAAAATGGAAAAACATTAGTGCTTACATTCAAGTTTATGATTTACACCTCAAACTGTGAATTATTAAAGGCTTATTTATGAACTTGTTTAAGGGATAGAGCTGAGCCTTTTGAGGAGGAGCAACTCTAATTTCCTTAGTTTGTTCTGGAAGTTTTTGGCATCTGTGTTGGATGCCTACAGCCAACTGCATTCATGTTTTATGGCTTCTTCTGGTCTAAATTATATCCTCCTATTGTGCTAGGAACTCTTTTTGTTGGTATCATTCACATTATAATGTTAAGAGAACTCTTTTTAAAATTATATTTATTGTGCATTCAAGGCAACGATCCGAAAAAGGATAGAATGCTAAGAAGGGAGAGATAATGAAGTATAATTGAGTTCTAGAAAACCACTCATCTCAATCGCCCCGCAGAATGCGATGTCACCATCACCTTGCGAAAAGTGCATATCTCCTCTACTAAAATTTGGTCCATCTACAAATACTGGAAGGTATACTTTTGATCCTGTACTGAGATTTTTGATGTCACAATTACCTCCATTTTCTCTTCCAGGAATTGTCCTTGCAGCCTCCCTAGCAATTTTTTCCCATTCAGGAGTCCTCTCTTGAATCTACACATAATTAGAGTCTGTTAGATAACCCTCTAATAAAAAAATTGCTGTGCTGCAGTAATTTCTTAGTGAAATACTCGGATGCAAGGTTATATTAGATTGTACCTTGCCAAGAAGGCAACTTTTGGTTGATGGTAGGTTTGCCAATGGCCTTTGATGCAGAACTTCACATAATTTCAGAGTTTGATGATCAGTTTCTACAAGTTTTCTTTCCCTTTCATTCCATATGTTAAGGAGTTCCATTGAAGGTGCTGTTCCAATTACTCCAGGGTGAGGTAAGCTCGGAAATCTTACACCTGTCGTGCAACAAGTAAAATTGTATCGACATGGAAGGCGAATAGGCATATATTCTTTAGTGCTAGATTTTAACAGTATATGATTTTCCGGGAAAATCAGAGAAGTACTCGTCTTTGTAGGCATAGAAACACTCAGGAAACAGAAAAATGACCTGGTATGTGAGGAGAATGAGCATATATTCCTTCAAAATACCAGATGGCTTTTTTTTTTTCATAAGGAAAATGGTCACTCAGAAAGCAACCACCATTTTCTCTATCGAATGTTGCAGTAAAACCCCATTCACCCCCAGGGAGAGGACCAAAGTTGCAGATTTCAACTACGAGAAGATCTCCTGGCTTTGCTGGAACCCGATCCATGTCCACAACTCCGATTGGACTGCTGAGATGATGAGCCTGGACTAGTTATTATGTAATTGATCATTATTCTTGGGGTGAAAAAACAAATACTATCCTAAGTCACACAAAGCTTGTGCAGGTGCGGGAGCTCGAGCGCGTCCTCTGTTAGAAGGATTGAGAATGAGAGCATCCCTAGAGCACGTATATATGTTTAAATAAATATATATTTGTATGTTTATGCAATACATTTAAGTAATTTTATTTTTTATGCATCACTTTGTTGTTTGTAACTAATAAATATACAATAAAAGAAAAAAAAAAAGATAACGATGCTTCAGTGGTAGTTAATGGTGGAATTTTCAAAGCCTTCTAAAAGTCTCTGTTTTGAGACTTCTCCACTGAATTTTGGCTAGTGTTTAAACCTTGGGAGGAGATGGTGTTTGCTTCAGTGTGACACTGCTCATTTGTGGGTTCCATGTGGCGCCTTAACATTTGCTAAAAATGAAATTCGCATACAATTCACAGATTTGACCCGATTTGGTCACCACTCCGCGAATCCACGATCTAGCGCGTGATCCGTCCCCTTGCCCAGACGGAATGTGTGACTAAGATACTATCTTCTTATCAGGTCAATTATCTGACATAATACATAGTTTCTATAAATATGTTATTGATGGTTATGAGTGTAGTGTTTTGCTTATCTGCTGGCTGCTGTGTAGTCTAATATGAAGTTGAAATGATGTAGACCATGAGAAAATTAACAAGTGACTCACAATCAAGGGATTGGCATGTTTGATGTCTCCAGCAGAATTTTCTGGCGTAATTGTACCGCCACTGCAGTCCATCATCTTTACCCTGAAAAGCTCTCCAACTCGAACCTCTGCAACTGGAGGTATGTCCGGGTACCACCAGTTGTGAAAGGGTAGTTTCTGTTCACATGCCTTCTTCTTTAGGTCTATGGGTACGACCAGTCTTGGACCATGCAGAGTCATGGCTTGTTCCAATTTTTGAGAGATTGAACTAGCTTGATGAACCCGTTAGATTAACTCTTTAAAGAGAAGATTTCTTGGAATTGGGGTGAAGTCAATGTGGCCTTCATTTTCAGATTTGGAGTCTGGACGGCCATGATTTGTTCCCCATAAGGTAGCATTTGTCCTTTGGTGGATCGAGCACCCTAGCTATTAGCAATAGTGAGTAGAAGGGTATAAGATTGTTAAAAAGAGTGTGATAGGCAGGCACTCGTATAACTTGGCCGGCCTAATCCATTCAGCAGTAAAGTTAGCCACTCAATAAAGAATAATGCTGATGATGCTTATAGGTGGATACTTCATAATCCTCAATGCTAATTTTAGTTGCTTGTTTTGATTAAACATTGTAAGGTATGATGTTAATGTCCAAATAATTTGAATTTTGAAGAAAGGGATTAAAATACCATTTCTGATTTTGCTGATGCTATTGTTGTGTATCAGAGGTTTTAACAAGCTACTAGAGTGCCAAGTTTAAAACATTGTAAGGATTTACTCTCGAGTTTCAACTGTACGTTTTGAACCTTCAGCTGTCAAGTTGAAAATGTGGATTTGGATTTGTAAGATACGTTTTAAACTATCTGCAACAGCTATATGAATTAGGCAGTTGATGTTTTAATGGCAACAACAGACCTACACATGGCAGTAAATTGCATTTGGTTTTCAATAAGAAGTTAATAGCATGTGATATAATCATTGCAATCTTGTTTGGCCTTCAGGTTACATTTTGGATTAGAGAGCTTCCTTTATCATCTGCAATAAAGATCTTCTCACTGCTACCATTCTATTTCTTTTTGCATCATGTAGCATGCCATCTATCGATGATATAATTTGTCTTTCCAGAATTTAAACAGAGAGAAGAGGTTCTCCAGCCACAATCAAATATCCTGCCTATTATTTCAATTTATCTCCACATGCCTTAAAGAGGATATTCAGCATAATCTGCGTCTTCTAGGTGCTAGGGTTCTTTGTGGTTGGTAAATTACCATCGTAAGTGCATTTTAACACATCTGGATTCCTCACAAGCCGTGGCCCAACTGGCACTTTGTTGGTTTTTGGACGAATATCCTGCAATATGACAACACTTATTTAGGAAAGGAACAAACCTGTATTCTAATGACTAGTCACTTCAAAAACATATTTTCTTTTTGGAATGTGCATTCTTGATCTTTTTTAGATAAGAGAGGCTTTGCTACCTGTCACCCATGCTTGACAATGTGCCTTCCAATTTGGACAGGCATTTGCCTTACCCCTGTTGTAGCGCTGCTTTCTCAAGATGCTATTCAATTGTTGAGGTTATTTCTTTTGTTTGTAGTAGTGCAATCATAACCATTCGATTAATCAATTTGTTTCATTTTTTAGTGACCATCACTTGCATTAAATACATAAACAGATTTTGATGCACCTATAATTAATGGTTCATTTAAATTGCTAGAATGATTATTGTCCTGCAAGAATTTATGGAATTTTGCCAATATATATACACGTGAACCTTTAACTTGACATGTTTTGGTTATTGTTGATTTAATTCTTTGAATCTTAGATGCAAAACATGGAAACAACAATTTTTTTCTTTGATACGTCAAGTTAATTATGTGCGCTTCAAGCCTTCAATAGATTACACAGATTATTTAACTGTTAATAACATTCCTGCTCAGCTTCATTAAGATGCGTGTTTATATGCAAGATAGTGCTAGAATCTAAAACTAGAAATGATCCTTTATCTAGGGTCTTTTGCCTGTTTGAGCTTTAGACTTTTGTTCTCGATGAGAAATTATAAGCTTCGTGGTACATCCAAGTGTAAGTTCCTGCAGGCAACTTCTCTTTCATGAAAAAGAACCAGTTGCATGTTTTGGACAAGGTGGTGCTTTTTTATGGAATTATTCAGGACATTACAGTTTGTGAGGCAGTTAGGGACACTGCCAAAAACCTTAAAAGTTGCTTTTCCATAAGCATTTGACGTGTCAAATCTTTGCAATCTGACTAGGTAGTGGGACTGTAGCAACCTGGTTAGGGTGGAGAGATCAAACAATAGTTTTGACTCTTTTGAGTCTTTTGACTTGTTCTAATAGGTCATATCGTATTCCACTATCAAGTTCGTAGTTAGGTAAACAGAAATTATTACCTGATCAAAGATGGCTGTTGGAATTGCAAGGGTGGCAACAGCATTTGGGGAATCGACTATTCCTGAAATCCTTCCTTCACATGGGCAGCAGGACAGTAGAAGATATGCCTGAAAACCATCATTTTGCCTCCTAGGTCAGTAACACAACAAAATCCAAACTTCTCATACCAAGTGATGCTTTTGTGTACTTTCCATGTATATGGTTATCTTGTGTGAGTTCATAGAGGATTTATAAGTGTTGTTTTGGGGGAGAGATGTTAGACCTGTTCTTTAGAGTACCCAAATCTGGACAGGTAGTCAATTGCATTGAGCACTGCACGTTTGTAAGCGACACTTGCATCGAGGTAGTGCTGCCTCCCACTCTCATCAACACTGATGCCCTCAAATACTAACCATTCTGAGAATCTTGGCTCAATTGGGCCTATCTCGAATATTGGGTTTACGTGTAGGGGAGTTGGCCCCATTGGTGTGAGGTACTCTTTCATTCCACCTCTAATGATTTCACACCTGGTAACCAGTAGAATCACGTTGGATAAGTTCTGGACAAGTTGAATGATGTAAATATCTTCTAATTTTTTTTGGTAGAAGTAATCACAATAGTGGATACATACATCATTAGGAAGAAAGCAGTGCATAATGGGAAGAACATGCAAGAGACCAGAATGTTGGTGAGATATTTCCTATGACATGTAAACAACTGCAAAGAAACACCTTGTGTCCTCCTTTTGGTATCTAAAACATGTCATAGGTTTACTTTTATTGAGCGGGTGACAAATTTTCAGTCGAACGTTATTTTTTGCTACAATCATATTTAGATGGATCCCTGAAATCTTGCCCCTAGGTTTTTCTTGAGGCTAGAGTGAGGTGGGGTTGTCTTCTTTTAAATGACAAGGACACAGCACCATGCATAGATGTAAACTGAGTGAGGCACAATATGAATTGGGTATTGATATCTGATGTGACACTTATAGGTTGTGAGCTAGGATAGGTCGTTTAGATCACATTGTTGGATTCGTTCCTACATTTATATTCCCTCGGTAGGAATTGCTTTACTGGCCACTTGTGAGCAAACTAACAACTTTAGGTGCTTGCCTTATTGCTTGTGGCTCTCAGCGGCAGTTCTCATTCATCTAATACCTGAATTAATTTATGGCATTTAATTATGAATTTTAAATGAAGGGGATATATTTGGTTCATAGGTTTACCTTTTTTGGCTAGTAGCTTCTATACTAATAACTATTTTACCGGCTGGTCTTTAATGGACCAGCAAACTTAGGTGATTGCCTCTGTTGTGCCTTTTAGCTGCAGTTTTCACTCATTTCTTGGTGTCAATGCCTGAAATGTCGTTCTGGTCATATGAATTTTAACTGTGGGTTATTACCTAGTCTTTATTGTTTCATTATTATTACTTGTTACTAATATTATCTACATAGTAGTGGAGTTTATACGGCAGCCAGACTCAAGTTTCTTTTCTAAAAATTTATGACATCATTTTGGGTATCCGTAAAATTAACCTCATATATTACAGGATGCGAAATGGAAAAGCTTCAATCCTTACATTCAAGTTTATGTTTCATGTCTTAAACTGTAAATTGTTAAAGGCTTATTTATGAACTTGTTTAAGGGATAGAGCTGAGCCTTTTAAGTAGGAGCAACTCCAATTTCCTTAGTTTGTTCTGGCAGTTTTTGGTATCTGTGTTGGATGCCTACAGGCACCTGCATTCATGTTTTATGGCTTCTTCTGGTCTAAAGTATATCCTTCTATTGTGCTAGAAACTCTTTTTGTTGGTATTATTCACATTATAGTGTTGAGAGAACTATTTTTCAAATGATATTTGTTGTGCATTCAAGGCAAAGATCCGGAAAATCATAGAATGCTAATGAAGTATACTTGAGTTCTAGAAAACCACTCATCTCAATCGCCCCGCAGAATGCCACTTCACCATCACCTTGAGAAAAGTGCATGTCTCCAGTACTAAAATTTGCTCCATCTACAAATACCGGAAGGTATACTTTTGATCCTGTACTGAGATTTTTGATGTCACAATTACCTCCATTTTCTCTTCCAGGAACTGTCCTTGCAGCCTCCGTAGCAATTTTTTCCCATTCAGGAGTCCCCTCTTGAATCTACACCCAATTAGTCTCTGTTAGATAACCCTCAAGTAAAAAATTTGTCAGGCTGTAATCGTGCTGCTGTAATTTCTTAGTTGGAATAAACCTATGCATGGTAATATGAGATTATACCTTGCCAAGAAGGCAACTTTTCGGTGATGGCAGGTTTGCCAATGGCCTTTGATGCAGAACTTCACATAATTTCAGAGTTTGATGATCAGTTTCTACAAGTTCTCTTTCTCTTTCATTCCATATGTTAAGGAGTTCCATTGAAGGGGCTGTTCCAATTACTCCAGGGTGAGTTAAACCCGGAAATCTTACACCTGTCGTGCAACAAGTAAAATTGTATCGACATGGGAGGAGAATAGACATATATTCTTTAGTGCTAGATTTTAACAGTATATGATTTTCCGGGAAAATCAGAGAAGTACTCATCTTTGTAGGCATAAAAACACTCAGGAAACAGAAATTTTACCTGGTATGTGAGGAGAATGAGCATATATTCCTTCAAAATACCAGATGGCTTTGGTTGCATAAGGAAAATGGTCAGTCAGAAAACAACCACCATTTTCTCTGTCGAATGTTGCAGTAAAACCCCATTCACCCCCAGGGAGAGGACCCAATTTGCAGATTTCAACTACGAGAAGATCTCCAGGCTTTGCTGGAACCCCATCCACGTCCACAACTCTGATTGGTCCGCTAAGATGATGAGCCTGGACCAGTTATTATGAAATTGATCACTGTTATTGATGTGAGGAAACAGATACTATATCGTCTTATCGGGTCAAGTATTTGCCAAGAGTTTCTGACTCCATATATAGTTTTTATAAGTATGTTATTGATGGTTGTGAGTGTAGTGTTTTGCTTATCTGCTGCCTGCAGTTTTAGTCTTATATAAAGTTGAAATGATGTAAAACATGAGAAATTAACATGTGACTTACAATCAAGGGATCAGCATGTTTGATGTCTTCGGCAGTATTTTCCGGCGTAATCACACCGCCGCTGAAGTCCATCATTTCTACCCTGAAAAGCTCTCCGACTCGAACTTCTGCAACCGGGGGTATGTCCGGGTGCCACCGGTTGTGAAAGGGTAGTTTCTGTTCCCATGCCTTCTTCTTCAGGTCTATGGGCACCACTAGTCTCGGACCATGCAAAGCCATGGCTTGTTCCAATTTGTGAGAGACTGAACCAGCTTGAACCCAAGGAGAGGTTAGATTAACTCTTTAAAGATAGGATTCCTTGGAAGTGGGTGAAGTCAATCTGGCCTTCATTTTCAGGTTTGAAGTCTGGACGGCCATGATTGGCTCCCCACAAGGTAGGATTTGTCCTTTGGTGGATGGACCACCATAGCTATTAGCAATAGTTTTTTATTGTTTTTTTAGTGCTAGTGAGTAAGAGGGTATTAGACTGTTAAAAGAGAGTGTGATAGCAGGCACTCATGTAGCTTGGCCGGCCTAATCCATTCAGAAGCAAAGTTAGCCACTCAATAAAGAATAACGCTGATGATGGTTATAGGTGGATACTTCATAATTGTCAATGCTAATTTTTGTTTTTGTGATTTGATTTAAACATTGTAGAGTTTGATGTTAATCTCCAAATAATTTAAATTTTGAAGAAAAGGATTGAAATACCATTTCTGATTTTTGTGATGCTATTTCTTTGTATCAGAGGTTTTAATAAGCTTTTAGAGCTTGAGTCACGTTTGGCTTTCTCTAATTTTACTAGAGATTGGCTTGTTATGTAAATAAGTAGAGCAAATCTATTTTTAAGTTTATTAATTTTTTGAGTTCGGCTTTTAAGATTGTATGCACTTTAAGATTATATGAAAAGAAAATTAAGCTAATTGAGCCTGAATTATTATCCGCTTGATTGAAAATCGTTTTAAGATTAGCTTCAAAGATAAATGAAGATATATTTGAAGCCAAACTTGAATATTTTACTACTCGTACCTATGTTCCCGTGTTTGACAGGTGGGAATTTGTGCTGCAAATTTGGCCCTTTTATAGAACAACTCCGTTATGCATTCGGTCCATCCTACAAGTCTGTGCGTCCCACACCCACAGTCTATGCACTCCAAAGACATTCCTCCTAACGAGGTCCACCATGGGTCAGGTTCAATTGCTCTTAACTTTGAGCAGATTCGAGTCCAATCTAGGTTAGGTTCAGCCCATTCTTTACCAAGTCCTGCTAAAGAAGCCCGGTTTGGGCTAGGTTCCCGAATCAATTTGTTCTGGTAAGCAACCAGGAGCAATTTTTGGTACTCTTCCGCCCAAGAATTGACAAAAAAAGGAGAAAGAAAGAAGATTAACCATTATTGAATTTCGTAAGGTTGTTATGGAACAACCTCCTATTGCTTGACTTGTTTATTCTGCTTTTCCTCTACAAAATAGTTCTTTAATAGTTGAAGAATGCAGTATTTTCAGACAGAATAGAGATGCATATAGCACAAGGGGTTCAATCCTCATTGTAACGGTTATATTTTAGTGGGCGATTGGTACGGAGGGATCAAACCCCTGACCTGGTGAGCAGACTGCAAGCGCTCGAACCACAGGGGCTTTTCCCTACCATCAACCCATATGCTTGGATTCACCAGCTTTGTTCTGCCATTCTCTTTCCCTAAAATCATTTGCTGCCAAAAGATTCTCTATGTTACCTTTGATTGTCGGGTAGGACTGAGTAGTAGTAATGCTTTTATGTAGAAAGCCCTTCTGCGTGAACGATCCTCGCAGTCTTCATTATCGGATGATTTGAGGTTTGACACCCCCATCGATCATTGGCAGCACAAAAGTAAAGCTATGCCCTTCTTTTCAGTGGATGGAATGGACCACCCTCAGCCGCTGATTGGACACTTCACAAATCTTTTGTTGATGCTAAACCACGACGATAGCGATTAGCAATATTGCGTGTTAGAATCTGATAGGACTTCCCACTTGTTAGATGATGATATTGCCAATACTTTAGTGATTTTATTTGATTAAAAATTGTAACAGTCTCTGCTTATGTCCAGATAATTTGAACGTAGGAATAGAAAAAAACTAGAGAGTGCTATCCGATCGTGCAGTCTAGTTTTCAATCAATTAACCATGGAGGGTGGCGCAGTGATTGGTTGAAGCAAGTTCAATCTCTCTACCCTCTCGTGATCAGTCACTATTAAATATCAAATTTATATAGTTTATGTGAACCCTTAAAAGAATAATCGGTCTAGACACTTTATGGCTCCCAAAAAAAAAAAAAAATGTATAGAATTTGGTTAGATGTATCATTCAACATTTGGGGATGGAATTAGGCTTCAGTGTTTTTTATACACTAGAGAGCAAAATCCAAAATTGCCCACTCCTAGAAGACCCCACCGATCGGAATCTGTGGATATTGAATGATTTCAAGTGTTGTGTTAGTACTCTTGGTAGAGAGAAAACATTGCCCTCTTTGCTTTACAGCGGTGATGGTCCCGCGCGGCAAGTACTGTTCATGGCGGTCAAGTGCTACGAAATGTAATGACTTTCAATGACAGAAAGCGACAGTCCTCTCTCATATCATGCGCGTGATTCAGGACGGACGAGATTCGTATCTAAATTGAAAGATATGGATTTACGATTGGCAGGCCGAGACTGCGGCGCTCCAGCTCAAATTATCTGCATGATTTTTTTTGGGGGATTCTGCCCATGGCATATAAGGCGATCCTTGTTTCTTTCCCATTGAAGATAAGCAGGTACTTTTGAATATTAATTAATTCAAACGGTTTGCTCTTCTTGATGAAATGTATTAGCTGTAAAGAACAATTTGAACCATGTAACAGGAAGCCAAGGTGACCCCGTGGTCTGAAATGAGCTTAATATTATTTTTACTAGGTCCATTTTAAATGGTAATACACATGTCGGTGGCTTTTCAGACCATAATTCAGTGATCGAGCATTGGAGAGAACATATGAAAACTTTGATCTTTGTGGGTGTGTCATCTACCTCTACTTTGGAGCCCAGGGTCACCAGAGCATCAGGGTGGCGATGGTGGGGCATGTTCTAGGTGAATGGCAGTAAACTTGCTCATGAGGCGCTGATAGATGGTTTGGTAAGAAGCTAGGGCTAGCTCTTTAATAGTGAATTCATTGGTTGTTTGTTTGATGGTGAAGTTTGAGTCTCTGCGAATGCAGAGATGAGTGACTGCGAGGCTGGAGGCTGCAATGAGGCCTAAAATTAAGGCCTCGAACTCGGCCTCGTTGTTAGAGCAGTGGCCTGGTTGATTTTGGAGCCATGAGGAGATAAAAGGATAGTGCCTGCTCCTATATATATGATTGTTGAGTAATGTTGATACAAAATAATAATAATAATAATAATAATAATAATAATAATAATAATGTTGTTGGATTAGAATTTATTACTTTAAAAAATTGGATGGGTGATTAGTGGGCATAATATATGAATTGATTTGTGTGAAATTGGTTTTGCATGAACTCAAAAGAGTATTTACTTAAAATTGAATACCTTTTAATAAATAAAAAAGGTAATTATACTTTATTTCTTATGATTTAAATCAAAATCAAATGAATCTCTGTAGTTTAAAAGTGAATATATGACTTTTTTGTGGTTTAAATTTATCTATAAAATAGACAAAAACTGTTAGATTTAACAGAAATTTTATCATATGAGTATTTTGTCATTTTATCTCTTCAAATTATAACATCCAAAAGACGATTTAGTAAAATAACAAAAAAAAATCTTTGATAGACAAGTCTTTATTTTGGTGTTAAAAAAATCAAATTATCTTTTTGATGTTATAATTTGGAGAGATAAAATAATAAAAATATTTATGTAATATAATTTTTATTAAATTTAATAGTTTTATTTATTTTGTTGATAAATCCAAACAATAGTAGGTCATGTATTATTTTTTAAAGCACAAGCGATTCATATAATTTTAACTCAAATTATAAGAAAATAAAATATAATTATTTTTAAAAAAATATTTATTAAAATAAATATTAATTATAAAAATATTACTGACATTAATTATGGCGTGAAAAATGTGTGTACGGACTTAAGTTATTAGCCTAGCTTGGTTGGTGATGGCAAGTTGTCTTGTCCGTATGCATTCCAAAGTCAATAGCAAGCTTGCAAGTGGGAGGGTAACATGTAATATTTTACGACGTGGGGCCCTGGGCCGAGGATAAGGACGCCACGTCCGCCGTGACGGTGACCTTTTTTCCAATTTTGTCGACTTCCTCCTCATTGCAAGGAAATACGAACCAAAGACTGATACGGATTTCATTTCATGTTAATCGCTTTGAATGTTGAAAATTAGGATTACGGTCCATTTTGGTCGTTGAAATTACGATTGTACTCCTATCATGGAGCGAGTCGCCCTCTCCTCGGACCATTCTTTATGTATAATAAAAATCTTAATTAGGAATCTCCACGCAAAAGTCGTACCGAAAATCCTACGGCTTGAGTAATGACTTTTTTTTTACTAGTTTTTAATTTTGACTTCCTAATAAGATTTATAAGTCAAAAATCTAAATCTTATAAGACAGTTTTACATTTGTGCAAGTTGCAAATGTCTAAATTTTCAATAATTACTATATTGAGTTTATGACACTCCACTTTTTGTGTAACTCTCTTATGTATAGTATATATATATAAAATTCTAGAGAAAATTATCATATTGGCACTCCCAATAATTTAAGACCTTTTCGAAAAGTCATAACTTCTCATAATTTAAAACTCTTGAGGTCCTAACCTAATAAAATATTAAGATTTTACACAGCAGATTGTAGGTTTTATCCATTTTTTTGTATGTTTTAAACTAATAAAATTAACAGTCTATTAGTTTTATTTAGGTGCACCAATTCAACAAGTGAATCTTACTCATTAAATAAAAACATATATAGATATAGGTACATATTAATGTATTATTTGGTTGTCAGAATTTGTGCCAAAGAATGAACAAATATATACATTGAAAGAAAATTGTATTGAAGACAACATAGAAATAATCATGGATAATATTTGGAATATAAACGTCGAGTTCCAATTTACAACATGAGATTGAGTTGAAATGTACTAAGAAACAATTAATTTGTCTTTATATATATATATATATATTTTTTTTTGAGACTAAGTAAGAGTTAATTTTATTTTTCAAGTTAAAAAATTTAGTCTTACATTTTATTGTATGTCTCATGTTTTAACCTAGAAATATATATAAAGACAATTAAAATAAAATTTTCAGTATAATAATTATATCAGCAAGCAAAAATTTATATTTTAAGGTTTTGACACCCCAAAATAAAATTATGGTTTCATTCGGGAAATTAAGCATGAGGGTGAGCTGACCAAGGCAATGTGACTGGTTGAAAGAACGAGTAGCATACTACCATGAACTCCCCTTTTCAAATATATTTCTATAATGCATATATAGGTGTATAATACATATTTGTGAGGATAGAAAAATGAAAGGGAAAGGCTATCAATATCCGAAAGCTAAACCAACGGCTGAGGGACAGCCATCCGCGGAAACACGGAGCCGCTCATGCCTGAGACCTTGGAATCTAACCCAACCACAAACAACGCTAACCCAAGGTCCCAAACACACGCTCTCTCCCTCTCTCTGTATAACCAACCACCCACCCCCAATCTCACCACTACTACCAAACTAACTTAACCTTAGTTAACTCGACTTTTAACACCCACTCTCTCTCTTTCCTGCGTTTATATATTGACCTTCTGATACTCCAATCCGAGGCCTAATCTCTCTCCTCTCTTTCTAGTTTCTGCGTCTTGCGGCCAAAGTCATTTGAATCTTCATATGTACATCGTTTCTTCTGATGTTCAGCTGATATACAAATATATACAATCACACGAAGCGAGATCATGAGTTGCAATGGATGTCGAGTTCTTCGAAAGGGATGCAGTGAAAACTGTATCCTTCGGCCATGCTTGCAGTGGATCGAGAGGCCCGAAGCTCAAGGTCACGCCACCGTATTCGTTGCCAAGTTCTTCGGTCGCGCCGGCCTCATGTCTTTCATCTCCGCCGTCCCCGAAAACCAACGACCTGGTAACTCTCTCTCTCTCTCTCTCTCTCTCTGTGAGAGTGTATAAAACCTCTATATATCTATAGATGTAATTTTTTTTTGATGTGGGTTTTGATTCATTATATACGTACGTTTCAGCTTTGTTTCAATCGCTCTTGTTCGAGGCGTGTGGCCGGACGGTGAACCCGGTGAACGGAGCCGTGGGGCTTCTGTGGACGGGGAACTGGCACGTGTGCCAGGCGGCGGTACAGACTGTCCTCCGCGGCGGCACTTTGCGGCCGATCCCGGAGTTTCTCGGCGGCGGTACCCTGACTCCGCCAGACCTCGATGAAGCTTCCGAACCCGAAGTTACCTGTACAGACATGTTTAAACTTCATCAAGATCCGAATCCTAACTCACGATCAATAGCGCCTAAGCGCCGGCGTGGTGACGATGATCTCTCAAAAGAACAATTTCCCAACCTTGGACTCGGTTTAACGCCATGGTCTACAGTCAAAGGATCGTCATCGCTGAATTTTCAGGCTTCAACTGAAAAGCGGCGACCCGGGACACCATCGATGAATTCAGAGGAATCTGTAACGACTACTTGCTTCGAACGCGGTGGTTATGGAGATCCTCATGCACGAGGTGGAGGAGGGGAACTAAAACTTCTAAGCTTGTTCAACTAATGTGCTGTAGTATAATCTTCTTGTTATCAACTTTAGAATTTTGTTTTCTTGTGCTGGGGGAAGGGTTTTCCCGGAACGGAAATTCCGGTAAGAGTTTGTACATCATCGTCACAAGATTTCCTCCGGTTTCGACAAACAGGGGAAAAATGAAAGTTTGCCGGTGATCCTTTGTTTTGTACTTTCTCTTTTGTGTCTAGTAAATGACTGTTGGACATGAATATGAATAAATCACTTGTTTTGTTTTCTCTAGTTATGGTGTGTTTCTTAGTGAATGAAATGAAGTAAGAAAGAAAAATGAAAAGAAAATATAGAGAAAATTTGTGGGTTGTTTAAAGCAAAAGAGAAAATATGTGGTCCTTGCCATTTTTCCAAAGAATAATTCACCATAAGCTAAAAGTACGTATTTATATAATCATTATGAGCTGAATTTTATTGTTAATTTTGATCGCAGTGTTGGATTATATATACGACCAAACTCTCAATTTTTTTGGAGCTTATGATCAGGTTTCAGTTAAGATAAAATTTCTGGTCTTCAGCTTATGAAGGTAACGATCAACGTTTGTATCATTCTCTAGTTTCCCTCTCTCTGGTTTAATGGGTATTTCAGTATTTGTTCTTTCAGGTATCACAGCTCTAGAATAAATGGTTTTTGTCTTCACCTTCTACATTTATTCATCCTTAACTAATACGCTAATGCTTATTTCGAGGTAATTTAAGAGTAACGCTATATAAATTGCACTTTCAAAAAAAATTATATAAGCAGAGAAAACATATAGAAATTCTATACACAACCATACGGTTGAATTGAGACATGCTTTTCTGCTAGATGCTCAATTGAGACCTATAACTTTTGAACAAAACACTTACAAAGACAGGTTTTAGTTACAAAAATGATGCTGCATTAGAATTTTTTTTTTTGTTTGTGTAGAAACACCTACAAAGATAGGTTTTAGAATTTTGTGGATGTTTGAAATTCGAATTTATCAAGAGAAATGTAAAGAAAAAGAAAAATATAAGAGAAAAGAGAACAAAATAAAAGAATATTTTTGTTCTATTTTCCTTCATTGTTTCTTTTTTCTTTTCTTTTTCTTTTATCAAATACTTGTTTCAAACAGAGCGCAAGAGTACGGATTTCTTGTATTTTAACTATCTCATGTTTGACTGAGAGCTCATTTAATACAATTTTTTTAACTTTTTCTTATTTTGTTTTTTGAGTTATAAGCAAAATAAAATTATAATTTTTTTGTTTTTTTTACTTTTATAAATTAAAAATAAGAAAAAAAAATCAAAAACACTGAATTTTTTACTTATAAGTTAAAAAACAGCTAGACAAAAAATCCTACCAAACCTAAATGCAAGCAATGAATTGAAACAACCTGAAAGTCCAATCCAATTGGAAGGGAAGCTTGTAGCTCCCGGTGCTTCGGGTCAAAAGTTTGATCCATCCACGAATTGTGATATGGATTCGTCTATAACTAATACGTGGCAACGATGGTTTTGATTGGAGGATTATACACATACCGATATCATGTACATTCGACGGACCAAAAAAAAGCAGCTACTAACTTGTATAATCAACATTCCACACGCGCTGGCTCGTCTTCGTCCGTGGAGTTCACTAAGGATGCACGAAAGAAAAAATCAGCACAGCTCGGCATTTATGAATTGATTTGTTTATGCTCTGTTAAGGGTTCGATTTAGTTTTATGTTTAAAAAAAATTGAACAAATAAATTCAGTTTGGCTCCTAAATTAACATTTTTTGAGCTCAAATTAACTCGAGAACTGACTTGACCTGACCTAACTCGAGACCCGATCTATATATATAATAAAGTTTATAAATATTGCACATATGCTTTTAAACTATTATTATTTATACTTCATTATTGTTAATATGAGTTTATATATTATTATTTAATTATTTAAAAAATTAAGGATGTAATATTATTCTTAGTTTTAAATAAAAAAAATACTTTTCACACTATAAAAGTGGACCTGAATTGAATCAATATGAGCTAAACTCGACTCAACTCGAGGCACGGAATTAAACTGAATTAAATCGAACTAATCCGAACTAATTCGGGTTAGTTCAGTTCGATTCTATTAGAAAATAAATTCGATTCTAAGTTTAAAATTTTATAATTAACCAACATCGGGTCAATTTTGAGTTTAGCATGTATTCGAATTAATTTGACCATTCCCACCATTAGACGTCACAGTACTATGATCAGATCGTGTAAGCCACGCCATATATGCTCGCGTGGGGTTAGACTGCCACGACGAGAAAACATGCAGCAGCAGGTAGGATTGTTCTAAGTCAAGTCTCTCCAATTGTTTTTAATGTTTTCAGAAAACAGTTTTGGTGTTTTTCTTTTTCTTTCCTTGTAAAAATGCGGTTGTTTTTCGGACCTTTCGGCGGACACAACAGCTGGGCTTGGATTTGGAAGAGAGAGAGAGAGAGAGAGGGTTTTGGAGGGTGAAGAGAGGCCTGTGGAGATGGGGAAAGAATCAAATTTATGTATAGTGTAGTACTATTTTTGTATTATTATTTAGTTTTGTGGGGTTCAACAAAGTTTGCAGTTTCTCCGTCTCTCTCAAGGGTACGGTTCTATGTCAGCATCGGTTTTTTGGCTTGTCCACACCCTCCTTTTAATATAAGTCTATCTTCGCTTTCTTTCACTTCTCGCCCCCACCCACTTGGGCTTCTCCTCATCTCTATTCCTCTTATCTTTGGGGGTTGGTGGGATCCACATCACATGTCACCCCATATATTGCAAATACCCTAATATCCCTATCAATCAATGACAAATTCACAATACAATACTTTTCATTTTCTTTTTTCTTTTTATTTTGGCTAAGGAAATAACGAACAAATAATCATTCAGCTAACCTACAAAACATTGCTCCAATTATATCTATTTGTTTTTTGTTTTTATAATGTATCCAAAATTTGGATTGAATACTCCCTCGACCTATCACTATTTATAAAAATCAGATAAATTTTATATATTAAAAATGATGAATGACCAAATGTGAAGAGGAGGAATGAAAATTCTTGTTAACCATGATATCCAACCAACCACTGACAGCTCCAAACATATTTACGTAGCCTACAAAGCTACAATATGTATATAACTCTATCATTGGGTAGAGCGCATTATTGGTGTTTTGAATCTTTTTATATTTTAATTGGCCCACTTAAATGACAAAAAATTCACATCACCCACACATCATTATTTTTTTAATTTCTAAAGTGAGTATATTAAAAAAAATCATAAGGAAACACTTATACGCCACACATAGGGTCAACAAAATAATTCAATATACTGGGTTCCTACCTCATTTCATTTTTATTGGGATGAGTATAGGGTGATAGTAATAGGGGCTGGATAAATTAGGGACAAGGTGTAATAACTAACCCCAATCTGCCTCGTTTATAAATATATATATTTATTTTTTATATGTATATATTTTATTAAAATATGATTATTATAATTTTTTCCTTATTTTTGTAATTTTATCACTTGTTTTGTCCATAACGTGCTTAAAAAAATCATTAACATAAAGGATGCAAGACATGATGTGATGGTAGGGGTGGTCACTGGGCGGGGCTAGCCGGGTTCGGGTCGGGCTTGACCTACATAATAACACTTTGAACAGTGGCCCAAGCCCGGCCCGACCCGATGTCGGGCCTCCACTTTCTTGCCCAAGCTTTCCCAAAAAATAAAAATGAAATTCCAAGCCTATCCATCAATCTGACCAAAATACATATATTTTTTATTTTTATAAATATAAGTGAGTATATATATAATATTTATTTTTTTAACTAAATAAAAATATTCAAGCCGGGTCGAGTTGGGCTTTGGAATATAAATATAAGTGAGTATATATATATATATATATCTATTTTTTAAATTAAATAAAAATATTCAAACTGGACCAGGCTTTGAAATATAATTCTAAGCTTGACCCAAAAATTAATTGCGCCTAAAAAATCAGCCCAACCTAATCTCACGGGCCTAAATCTTAATTTCAATCTCTTAAAAATTCGGGTCGAGTTGGGCGGAACTGTCGGGCCAACGGGCCGATGGTCACCCCTATGTGGTGGGCATAGGGACGGGTTAAGCGAGGTGGGGCGGGTATGGGAGAGGGGTTACTATGGCCAGACGGGGATGGGATAGGGATCCCCCGACCTAAACCCGCTCCATTGTCACACAAGGCTCGCCTTTAAATCTTAATATTCATAATTTTTCAACTCCTTATCTTACAACTTCACGTGTTAGTAAATCATATTCAACGGATAAAGTTATCTTATTTAAATTCACGATCTTACTTTGTTAATTTTGTTCAACGTTAATTAAGATCATGAGTTTAAATAAGATAATGACAACCGTTAGATATAATTTATTAACACTTGGCATGGTGAGATAAAAAGTCTAAAAAATTTTGAATATTAAAATATGGAGGGAAGCTGAACCCCGTTGTCATCCTTAGTCGCACATATCAACCAAATATAATTAATTTGCAGGTAGATTTTAATACATGATAAGGCTTAAAAGATGAGGAGCTTATGATTACCTTTATTTTAGATTTTTTAATGGATTGTTGAAAGAGGTTATGTCCATTGAATGCATTATGCTGGATGCATTGGAAATGAAAAAATAAACAAATAAAGGAAAGAGAGGGAGAGCTGGGAAAATTTTTTTTAGTACAAAAAAATTTAAGAAGAGGAGAGACTATTTCATTTTAAAGTCAAGACATCCACTAACCTTAATAAAAATTTACAATGAAATTCATATATTGTCTACTAAAAAAAATTAGTGACAACAAGAATGGAATCTAAGTATTATAAATAAAGTGATGCATTCCAACTCAGCCAACAGAGCTGGGAGAATTTTGTTTCCTTGCAATGCTGCGTCTCGCCGCATTTGCAATGGACCCCACAGAGCCCTTCTTTTCTCCTAATTTTGTGCTCCCACTAACACCTCATCTTCCACCCACTTGTCGCTGGTGGACCACTCATATGGTCCCCAGTCTCTTTCAGTGATCATAAATCATAATTCAAGTAGTTTTCAATGCCCTCGTACGGAGGCGTTAAAAACGTACGTGTCATTACTTCGCCACGATTTCACTGCAAAGTCCGTGCAATCATGGGTCGCTGAAGTATTTCCAAAAAACACTTCAACTTTCTTTTGATACAAAAATCACGCCGTCTCCCTTAATAAGTTAGTGCCTGTCTCTCTCCCCCTTTCTATTTTGGTCTGGCCTCACCACTTGCAACATGAATAAAAGTTGGGTATTCTTTTGAAAAAATCCACCTGAATATTGAATCAACTTTACTTATTTTTTGATCCAATATATACACACATACATGTATATATATATATATATTCTCGAAAATGGTATGAGATTTTGCAACGTTGTTTAGGCCTTGTGAATTTTTTAGTATTTATAATAAAAAATAGTTTATTAGCACCCCATAATTTAAAAAAATTTACCTTATCTCTTCAAAAGTTAATTTTTTCAAACTTTTTCACCTTGGTCCCCTTAAAAAATTGTGAAAAAAGTATAAATCTCATACTTTGCACAACTTAAAAATACATGGTTAATATATGCCACTCGAAATATAATCATCCAAATCCCTCAAGTTGGACATATGTTTAGCTTTTCTTTTTTTAATTTCTTTTTCTTTTTTCTTCTTCTCCCTTATTTATGCCTGCATTTCTCTTGTTTCTTTTTGGGCACATCTCATTCATCCATCTGCTGCAATTCTACAAGGAGGAAAGGTTGGGTTGTTCTGGAATTAGAGAGAATAATCAATTGGAAAGGATGTGGTGGGTTCAAAAGCAGTGACAAAGGAGGGCAGAAATGGAAAATGTAGCGGGAGTGGACCAGCACCAATAATCTAATAAAAACAAGAGCAAAATGTGACGCGGATTTCACAACCGTTCCTTTTCATTGACTATAGGCGTCCACGACAAATTCCAAGCTTCTTGGTGCAGATGCAAGGCTGTTTCCAATAAGATATTACCCTATGGCAATGTACAAATCCAGCTTTGCCAGGAGCTAGATCCAAATATATACATATATATGTATATATGAATATATGTACACCCACAGATATAGATTACTTATTCATGAGGATAGAAGAAGAGCATTACCTAAAGTTTGTTGAATTGTTTATTTTATGCGCCTTTGCTAATTTATTATTGCAGGGAACTAAAAGAAGGGTCCTTATCTGATCTAGAGCCCATATGATGAGATCAAAACTCTATAGTCAATAACTCAATATGATTTTGATGTGTAGTAGAGGTTGTGGAATGTGGATAAGTAGGTTTATGATGCATTTAAGAGTTTGGCTCTACCTGTCTGTATGTGGCAGCTGTGACCATTGTGTGGTTTCTATGCACAGGGATTGGTTGAAGCTCTTTGATAGTTTATTATTATTATTATTATTATTGCAAAAAGATAAAGACTTCATTCAATACCATAAATTATTCTGCTTTCATATCGTGAAGTTATGATATTTCGACAAATGTCAATATGTGCTCTTAGTCATGTGTTAAGTCGTTTTTGTTTAGTTATACAAAATATGAAAAATTATTAAAAAAAAAATTGAGAACCCTATGGTTTGTACAATTAGACAAAATATGACTAAGATGTGTCCTCTGTAAATATATTAGTAACACTCAAAGGATAATATGAAAAGGTGATATGAGCAAAGTTAGGGCACAATTAATAAGACAAATGCTAATATCTATAGAGCTTATTTTAAATATGTTTTGTCTAGTTATACAAATATTAAAAGTTGTAAAAATATTATAAATTTTATTTTTTTGTATAATTAGACAAAGCATGATGCACATTGTAACAAGATCCAAAGGATAATATGAAAGATGATGTGGGCAAAGTTTTTAGGAACTCAAAACAAACATCTAACCTTGCAAGTGAATTTGGGTCTTAATAATATATGAACTAAGGGCACATGTAAAGCATGCAGTATATTACAAACTACTACAAAGTGTTAGAAATAGTGATAAAAAAAAATATAAACTTTATTTTATACAATCAAACAATGCATATTTAACATATGTGCCATTTGCATTTGAATGAATTTTAACTATCGCATTAAGCTTGAATATTGTCTAAACTTGGATATTTAAGGATTTGAGGGTCCACTATCCACATCTACCTTAGCACTCGGCAGAAGCTGGTGGCAGTGCACCTTAATATCTTTAGGCTACCCTATTAGGCGCTCCACACTGTTTGCAGCTGGTTTGTAATTTGTATAGAGAAAGCTTTCACTTTATTTCAATCACCTGGGGATTGGGCTGCAAGTTCAGAAGAAAGTGTGGGGCCTGTTAGCTTTCATTTATTTATTTGCAAGTTGCAAGAGCAAGTTGGCACTAGAGGTTTAGCTGAAGGTGGAAGTCTATGACGTTGGGTTCTCTTATATTTTGCAACCCTTGTTGGCTTTTGAGATTCGGAACGTTGGGTATGTTTGGTTTTTATAATAAAAATTCTATGGTTTTGAGATCTTGAATGGGTATCTACGACTATAACCTTCATTGCAGGTTGTGTTCTTGGCTTTTGCAAGACAGACATCTGCCCCTTCAAGGGATTGTAAAGTCACCCCATCTCTCATTTTCATTCAAAATAAAATCCTCTACTCCACCCATTCATTATTGTCAAAATGATCCACACATGCATGCCTTGCATATACACACACATACACATATATGTATATATGTATATACATAATTATATATGAATTGTGGTTAACTGGTTATATAGGACATCACAGGAAGCTGTATATAATAGCCTATACAGATTACTTGGCCTCTTGTGGCTAGCCTTGTGTCACAAGCAAAGTAAGGTTGCCTCATTTTTTTACTCTTTTTTTTTTTTTTTTTTTTTTTTTTATCATTCTCTCAAGTTTGCCCCAAAAGAAGGTACGTCTACCAATTTAGTTAATATTTATAAAAACTGCGCCTGAATCCTCGTACATCATTTTTTATAGATTTAAATTCTCTCCATTTCATGAATTGGAATAGAGATCTCCATTCCATTAATTGAGGTGTTGACACATTAGCTAACATAAAAATAAAAGATTCAGATGAGTTGACTTAAAATTTATTTAAAAATAAATGATGTTATAGTTATATATAAGGAGATAAATTTTAATACAAAACGACGTAGTTTTAGTAAGACATGTGATAAGATTACATCTAGGCCATTGACTATGAAATAGAGATCTCCACTCCAATTCATGGAATGGAGAGAATACAAATCTATTTTTTATTACCCAATTTTTGCATATTTAGAAATATCCGGAAAAAATAGACATACATGAATAATCTACTAATTTAATTTCTAAATACAAAAGATTATTTAGATGGTTGTCATGCATGGCCAGTAGCGCGCGGGCCCCCTGGGAAGGGGAAATGCCGACATGCGGTCGTGTGGGACACGGGGTTTTCACGTGACCTTTTACCCCCATAACGGCGGCCGGAATAGTTGAACTTCCGCCCTGCCTCTGTGGCCTCATTTCTTTGTGCTCATTGCCTAAACTGATCTCCATGGGATTGATTGTATGCATTCGATGTGGACGACATTCATATAAAGCATTTTTTCTGGCACGTGGAAATGTCAGTGCAGGTCCACACGCCCATGCCTGTCTTGCCTGTGTGTTTGGAAGCAATTTCATCATCCATCCACACGGACCACACCAGCGGCTATCAGGTGGGATAAGAGGACCACTGGATAAGATTAATCTATTCTTATTTCAATTTGGTTCCAAGATGATATAAATGGGTGTAAGGGGCATTTAAAGACTAAAGGGACATAGATGGCCCTAAACCATTTACACAAGCCCAAAGAGAAGGTTCAATACCAATAATATGAACCCTCTATAGTATTGAATAACACTTTCTACATGGCATGCATACAAATTAAAGTTAAAAGACACTCTTTAGTTCCACCTTCTTTAAGGCCCCAAAAATCATGTAAATTTATACACTAAACTAATATTCCAAACCCCGTTTTCAATGAATTTATGCCTTCTTGGACTAAATTCGAACCTTCATAGAATTGTGGTTCTAAGTTGGACAATCTTTCTCTGCTCTTTTAGTTTCTAAAAAGAGAAGCAGTTAGGCTACAATACAAGCCCATCAAGGAGCTAGGTTCAACAGCACCAGAAGCAGGGGGCTCTTGAAACCCAGTCTAGAGTCATGCAACAAGCTAATTAAGCCATAAGCACACGCTAATGGGGCTGCATAGTATAGATGACCCGAATAAAGGGCTACAAGAAGACTCGAAATCAAACACTTGAGACAAAGAAGACAACTATTACTGCTGAACCAACCCCTTGTTGGTTTTCTATGCTCTATAAGCAGAGCTAAGTGGTTCGGAAAATCACCCCAATAATGGCTCGCAATGGAATTGGGTGGGTCACAAGCGAGCAGAATTGGGCTAGTAGCCTTCCTTTTTTTCTTTTTTGGCGGTTCCCTTTGTTCTAGCCATGAATAAATGGATCATACATCTGGGAGAAAACCACTGCAGCGGACTGGTTGGGCCGACACAACCACTTGGCTTTGGGCCGAGAGCAGCCTGATCTGCGGGTAGGTATGTATGAATAATCCTCCATGAACTTTGTTTTCTTCCTCTCTGTATCATCATCGTCACCCTCATTAGCTCTCTTCTGTGTTGCAGAAGAAGAGACAACGTTTTGAGCTTGTGGAGAATAGTCATACCCAATGGGAGAATGCATTTTCACTATGAAAAACTGTTTCTGTTTTGGTATTCTTCTAAAAAAAAACAAACCAGACTGTGTGAGAATCACATAAAAAAACCTTCCTAAACATAGAAACTAAGCAACAATATGAATGAATATTATTAGGTTAGTGAATAAATTTGATAGTTAGGTAAACAAAAAAGAATGACATGTTAAAAAGAAATATCTATTGGCTAGAGATACTATCACCACCCCGCCTTCATCATTATTCTGAGAAAAATTTGTTGCACATAAGAGGCAAAAGAAAGTAAAAAGAAGAAAATTAGAAAACCCACGAGGCCTCACCCCAAACACCATGATGTGAAATATTTGGCATGAAAATTCCAACAGCCCTCCATTGAAATAAGGAGAAAGAATTTCCAGAGCTGCAATAGCAAAACTGAATAAAAACAAATGTGGTGAGCCCACACTGAAATAGTACATGCTAACCTCAAATAAATATAAATATATTTGGTACAAAGTATTCAGGATTTCCATTAACTGCTGCCAGGATTTCCATTAATTGCTGCCAGGATTTCCATTAACTACTCCCTTGAACTTGTAAATTGTTACTGTACACATAAACTATATAAACTTTACATATTATATAAATGATGGCTAATCATATATAACTATTTACATGCATAAAACCCTAGTTGATGTTAAAATTTGTGCATATATCTTACACAGACTAGTTGTCTATATTAATAAAACCCTCTTAAGTGTTAAAATATTGGCCACCACCAGAGTCTTTGACCTAGTAATTACATGATTTATATGGGATAAAGGAACCATACATCAAAAAAATAAAAAATAAAAAATAAAAAATAAAAATTATCCGTCTTAGCGTTTATTTTAAACCAGCTGGCTCACACAAAGGGGAATATATTTGTCTCAGTATTAATGATTGGGTTGGTTGTTTTAACCAAAACAACACCTAAATCATCCAAGGTACATATCTCTAAGTATTGCTAATTAGTAAGGGAATAAGCACAAGATCACAGTCCTCGTTTTTATTGTTAGACCCTTGTTTTATATGGTGTGTCTTAATGAAGGAACACCAAATACCATGTGAGAGAATCTCTCAGAAATTCTTGGTACTGTGTTTTCTTCACTCCGTTGGGTATATGTCCTGTAGCCTTTGTATCTCAAAGTTTAGGAATCCTCCTCAAAATTCTCAACAGAACGTATTATTAAACTTCAGTGCTTTTAACTTACTTGATTCTCCCCATAAGCTTCCCTCGGATTCTTCTTTTTATATATATATATATATATATGCTCTCTCTATATTAAAAAGTACGATACAAAATGATAAGACAGAAGACAAGAAAAAGAAGAGGAGGCAAAAAGAAAACAGAAAAGCGAGTCAGCTTTTTTTGCTGGCCTATTTTGGCTTCAACAGTGCAAGGAAGTTTGTTAGCAAGGAACTAATTGTGTGGAAGTATATAAACAACAAAGATCGGCCAGATCAACAAAACTTGAGAAAAAGAGAAAACAGTGAATAAACAACTGGGCAGAACTTGTCCCGTAGCAATTTGGACAGGACCGGGACCGGGACGTGACCGGGACTGGAACCACGCAATAGAAGAAAAGTTTAACTTTAAAACACCGATAGTATAAACAAGTAGAGTATTAATGTACTACTCGTGTCTTTTAGAGTTTAAGGTACAACCAAAAAAAAAAAAAAAAGAAGACTAATGGACTTGTATCTCATTTTAATGCCGGCTTGTATAGAAAAAAATTTATACATGACAATATATAAAAATTAAGTTCATAGAAGAAGAGTAGAAGAATATGAGTTAGTGTTTCTCAGCATAAACCTATTATTGTCATCATGGGTGAATTACGAGTCACAAGCCCTGGTAATGTCAGAAGATATATTAGCTAGTTTGTTAGTTTTTTGTTTTTATATATATATATTCCTTGTTCAGCACTCCTTTTATATCTATATATGAAGGCTAAAATTCTCCTTTCCCCTCATTTTTTCTATGAGAGCTATTTCAACAATAAAACTGATCATATTGTCCAGTCATGTAGCTATTTGATTATAACCTTTCCCTTTGATTAGGGCATTAATAGGACCTAAGTTCACGTGAAACTGGGTCGACTCTGATGAGGATATATGGTGATGGTGATAATCCAGAGAGTAGAAGATATGGGTGGAAAAATAAAATTGGGTAATGCTGTTCCTTTGAGGGGAAACGGAGTGTCCACTTTTTTTTCCCCCTCTGATGTGGCATGGTCGAGTAGTCTATTTACGGTGGGGTTGTGGTATTTGGGAGGGGAACCAGTCAATCAATAATGGAACAATATCACATGTGCGAGTGCAGGAAGTTCGAGGAGAGGAATATTGATATATATATATATATGGACCAGTTCCAAAACTCTCTGATCTTCACATGATATTGCCCATTTGTAGTCCTGTTATGTCAATTAGATGCCAGGATCGTATTTCTAGTCTATATCAAATATGGTCCCCGGATAAAATTCGTACATATATATATATATATATATGAGAAGAAAAATTGTAAAAGAGGCCAAATGGCTGTAGATTAAGCTATCAGTTTGTGTTTGAATTATTGTCAAGTAAAAAAACAAAAAAAAAGCAGGCATGTAGAGACATAACACGATGACCCTGGGACTCGTGCATGGTTTCTTTCTGCTATAGACCCCAGTTTAACGTACAAAACCTCGGCTTCTCGGAATCATCCATGCATCATGTCTTTTTGAATTTCTACACAAATCTAATACTATGCAAATTGTGTGTAAAATTTGTAAATAACTTGTGTTGTCATTTAGGTCCAAACATTTTAAAAGAGTGAGATTTTTATGTAAAAGTTTTTCTGCGACTAACAGTCTTTTACATTAAAGAAAATTTGTGCGTGTAGTATTAATGTTAGGTTTCATTGTGACTCTTGTTTTACTTTGAAAACGGGCTATCAAAAGAGAGTGGTTTCCAAATAAATAAGGCATGAAGGGAAGAAGTAATGGTAAAAGGCTTTCCGAAGTATAATGCATTTTTTGTGTGAGAGAGAGGAGAAATTATTCCATGCTCCAGAAGCATAGAATAATTTTGAGAGAGAGAGAGGAGTTTGGGGCATAGTTATTACAATTAAACTAGACGTTGAACCGATTAAAGCATTAATTCTCGATTCATTAGTTTAATCTGTTCAACGGTATTATAATTTATATATATTTTACTTATTATATAGCCTATATATATTAAATATGATAAAATTAATAAGCAATGATTTTATGATAAAGTGGTCAAATTCTTCATACTAGTCACAAGTTTAAATTGTCAATCTCAACGTAAATTTAAAATTTTAAAACTATTTAAAAAGTTAAAGTTGGTGACTAATTTTACCAATTCAACCGACTAATTTATCCTATTTAAACTAATTTATATACATTTTTAATAAATTAATTGAAACATATCGGTTAAAAATTCGGCTCAACCGATTGAACCTTTACATCCGATTATGATAACTATGGTTTGGGGTGCGTCAATTGTGTGTTTGGGCAAAGAGGGTCCCTCAAACGGACTCACGGCAGCCAAAACCTTTACATGCATCGATAAGACAAAGGAAGTGTCATTGTCGAAGCTAAATGAAGGGTTGAGGAATTCCTCACTCTCTCTCTCTCACTCACTGTCACACACACTGGAATATCAACAAACCTTTTTGATAATACCGTAGTCTCTGGAATTTGACCCCACCGTTGCAGAGAAATGGAAAACCACAAAAGATTAGAACTCCAAATACATGACAACAGTACACACTTAAAAGCATAGAATAACTGCATATAAAATGATTTGTTCATGATATCATATATGTATACATATGATTGATAGCCCGTGAGTATAAAGCTAAACTAACAACCTCCAATTTCTACCAGTACAAGACATGACAAAGTACCCCGTACTCCCCAGATATGGACAACTTCCTGGCCGGCTACTTCACATGCCACCAAAATCCGACAGAAGCCCACCCTCCTCCTCACCTTAATACTACCACTCTCTCTCTCTCTCTCTCTCTCTCTCTCTCTCTCTCTCTCTCTCTTAGATCCTTTCTGTAGCCATGAAAACTTTCTTCAGTAGCTGCTTACCAACTAAAAAAGCTGGAAGTTGCTGAGAAGGGTCTCTCTTTTTCCCTGTTTGACTTCCAACAAAGTTTTTTTTTTTGGATGATGAATCATATTTCTTTTCCATGAGAAGAACAATAAATCCACAGGTACAAGCTGAGCAGTCTATTTTCCTTCATGCATTTGCTCAACTTTCGTATACTGGACTCTACCAATAATGGATCGTTTCCCAACGGCTAAGCAGTCTAGTCTCTTTCTCTTTTCTGATTTCTGAATCCCATTTTTCATTCTTTCCTTCTGCTCCCTTCTGAAATTTGATTCTCTCGCTCTCCATGATGCAATTCACCGGGACTCTACCATCACCCTTGCACCAAATTTCTCCATTCACGAGTCTCTCCATGAACAAAAATCAAATTCATCGCACTCCGCCATGGCCTGGTTTCCATACATCGAAGGATTCGGGAAGCTTCGGCGATGCCAATTGCATGGAGCAGTTGCTTATTCATTGTGCCAACGCTATAGAAAGCAACGATACAACTCTTGCTCAACAAATCTTATGGGTCCTGAATAACACCGCCCCACCCGACGGAGATTCAAATCAACGCCTTACTTGTGGCTTCCTTCGAGCTCTTATAGCTGGCGCGGCGAAGAGCGGTACTTGCAAAATTCTCACTTCCATGGCAAAAGCTCACGCCAATCTGGCTATAAAAACCCACAAATTCTCAATCATCGAGCTTGCTAGCTTCGTCGACCTGAGTCCATGGCATCGATTTGGGTTCACTGCAGCCAATGCGGCCATATTAGAAGCCGCGGAAGGATTTTCAGTCATTCACATAGTTGATTTGAGCTCGACTCATTGCATGCAAATTCCTACGCTGGTTGACGCCATAGCAAGTCGCGTAGAGCCGCCTCCACTGGTCAAGCTCACCGTCGCCGGAGCCACCGAAGATTTCCCGCCGATGCTCGATGTCTCGTACCAGGATTTGGGTACAAAACTCGTTAACTTTGCTAGGTCCCGGAACGTAAAAATGGAATTTAGGGTGATTCCTTCGAGTTCTTCAGATGGGTTCTCTTCCTTAATCGAACAGCTTCGAGTGCAACGTTTAGTACATGCAAATAGTGGTGAGGCTCTAGTTATAAATTGTCACATGATGCTTCATTATATACCAGAAGAAACCCTATCTTTTGAAACTTCTCCTACCTCCTCCTACCGAACAATGTTTCTCGAGGCGCTTCGGAGTGTAGACCCAAAAATTGTTGTTCTAGTCGATGAAGATGCAGATTTTACATCAAACAGTTTGGTAAGTAGGCTAAGGTCGGCCTTTGATTATCTATGGATAGCCTATGATGCTGCCGATACGTTTCTTCCGCGGGGAAACCAGGAAAGACAGTGGTTCGAAGCTGATATTTGTTGGAAGATTGAGAATGTGATAGCGAATGAGGGTCTTCAGAGGGTGGAGAGGCTGGAACCGAAGAGCCGGTGGGTGCAACGGATGAGAGATTCAAATTTTAGGGGCATTGCATTTAGTGAAGATGCAGTTTCTGAGGTGAAGAGCATGCTTAATGAGCATGCAGCTGGGTGGGGATTAAAGAGGGAAGAAGAAGATCTTGTGCTTACATGGAAAGGACACAATGTTGTGTTTGCTACTGCTTGGGTGCCTACTTGATTCTTTTGTCACCATTGCAACTATGTTTAGTAGTTCCCTATTCTTCTTTCTACTACTTTTGAAGTAGATGAGAGCTCAAGATGTTAAGGTTTTAACTAACTGGCATTGACTTATATATTGTTACTTAAATGGTCATGACTTTTCCTGCCAATAGTATCGGTCACCCGAAGACTGGATCTCTCTCTCTCTCTCTCTCTCTCTAAATTCATATAAACATGCAGTAGAACTTTTCTCACTGTTAAACTTATATATAATGCACTGCTTTAGCTATCCAGGTTGTATTTACAGGTACCTTTTCTGTTAAAGTGCATATAAAACCTGATATAGCGCTCCTATCAGATTGGAAGGTATGTTATGCGAGACCGATTTCGACATCATATATAATATATGTTTATCTTCAGAGGAAATCTGATCGTTCAGATGCAATCTTTCGTATGTTTTGTAGTGGGTTGTATAGCATATTGACAAAGCATTGTTCTAGCCTAAGAATATGTACACGAAAATTTACAAGGTATTTGGTCTGTGGTGGATGGTGGTTCGCGGTGGTGCAAGGTGGCTAATAGCTATGCACTAGGTTGGTGGTTGGGGCACTGGTTCACGTTTTAGCTGGCACGGTGCGCGTTTGGCATGCAGCTGAGTTTGGCCCACCCGGCCTGCCCCAGCTCAGTTTCAACATGAGCCGGGCTGGCTCAAGTTCGCACCAAAATTTCAGCCAGGCTTGCCAAAAATTCCACCCATTAGCCCAGGCCCACATCAAGGGTATCGAGCTTGGGGGCCTCGGGCTTTGACAGGGATTTGTAATTTCTATTATTATTTTGAAAATTTGAAATTCTTTGAGCTGGGCCGGTCTTCAATATGTGGGGCGAAGTCTACCCAGGGGAGGTGGGCTGGACTTTTTTGGGCTCGAGCCGCCCAAGGGTCTTAGTCCGAATTTTTGTCCCTACACATGGAGACAAGCTACGCACAGCTTGACACCTGGTCTTTAGTAGGAAATGTGGGTAAGAAGGATAAAACTGAAGTCATTTTGAATTAATAATGGATTAGTGTGAGTTCGTTTGGTGCAGTTTTTTGTAGTTCAAAGTCCTTCTTATAAAATTTGCCCTACAAAGGACTTCATAAGGACTTTCAAAAGAAAATGAGCATTTGGTGATAAAATTTTCATAGTGCCAACTAGCTTGCAATTGACAATGTTGCCCATAAATATTTTTGTTCACCAAAATCATTTATATTTAACCATAAAATACATGCCTATTCACATATAACTACGAAGGACCTAGCCTATGTTGAATCTGCAAGATTGTTCTTGACAAAATATATATAAGAATGCATGCGTGCTTATATTTACACATAAATGTATGCATACTTACATTCATCTTAATCAACACATTCTCATCTATTCATAATAGAGCTTAATTTTAATGCACTATCAGTGTAAAAATTTTTTAAACAAGCGGGATACCAAAATAAGTGCACGTAACTGAATTGTTGTATCAGACTAATTGAATTGTTGTATCACAAGGTATTAGCCTGGTGATTAAGACTTCAGACCTGGGGTTTGCTCCCTACAAGGTCTCAGGTTCAAAATCTCTTAAGTACTATTACCTGGTCTATTTGGGACGACGAATTGCATAAACCCCAAGATTAGTTGAGGTGCACGCAAGTTGGTCTGGACCCAAAAAAAAAAAAAAAAAAAAAAGAGAAAACTCGCCATCTAAAATTCTCATTCCTTTGTGAGGACCAAAATATAGGTGAACCTAATTGAAAAGCTATATGATAGAAATAACGAACAGTTTCACAAGTGAATAAAATTGAATGGGATCATAACCTAAAGCTACTTCCTTCCATGCCTCACCATTAAAACATTTCAGTGCATTGTTAATAAAATGAGGGCCAAAAACATGTGGCTTTGCTATTGTTTCCGCCTTGTCCAATTCATTCCTCGTTTCAAGTTAGCATAAAAATTATTTTAAAAAACACAAATCAATCAATTTCCTCCTGTAAAAAACATAAGTCACTTCAATCAATTTCTTCTAAAATTTAGTATTGAATTAGCAATCCCTTCCTGTATGAGACTCATCTCTTCCTGTTGATGATGGTTCGCCATTCCATTCAAATCAAGTGGATCATCATTGACTGTCACATCTTCATTGTCACTTACATACTCTTCATCTTCATTATAGTGCTTGAATTCTTCATCAAATATTGCCTCTTGCCTTATAAAATTATGCAATGCCATTGAAGTCACAATAATTAGCCTTTGAGTTTCAAATGGAAAAAGGGTCATATACTTTAAAATTGGTCATCGAGCTTTCCAGATACCAAAACAATGTTCAATCACATTCCTTAGCAAAGAATGTGCACGATTGAATGATTCTTTAGCTCCGCATGGTTGACGACCTCATTGAAATTCTTGCAAATAATAGTATGTCCTTTTGTAGGGTGCTAAAAATCCTGGCATGTTGGGATAACCAGCATCAACAACATAATATTTACCTATAAAAAATAAATTTAATTAATCATAATACACAAGTGTATTAAACAAAAATATTGATACATACCGTTAGGAGGTTTTGGGAAGTTCAAATTCGGGTTATGAATGGCTTCATTAAAGATGTGAGAATCCTGGGCTATCCCTTCTCACCCAGCCCAAACAAAGGTAAACCGCATGTCAAATGAACAAGCAGCTATCACATTGTGCGTGCAGTCACCTTTTCGCCCACGATACACAAGTTGCTCATGTACTGAGACCCTTGTATGGACGTGTGTTCTATCAATTGCACCAATACAGTCTTATAAAAATAATTTTAGTTAAGCTTCTATTAGCCAAAAATTATTCTTATGTAAAATTTATGACAAAACAATAAATTGCATTACCTTAAAATGGGGCCAATACTTCGTGTTATTACGAATATGGCTTGACACTTGCTCAAATGAAGGAGAAACTATAATTGACATCGAAAAGACTGCCAAAGCTCTTAGCACTTTGTTAAAGTGCCTACTAATAGCTTATCCAGAATGTTGGTAATGCTCTTGTAACTTGCAGTTTCTTACATTATGACCAATGGTCATAAGACATATAGCCAATTGCTCTTCCACAGTTATTCAACGATTATCTTCTAACAAGTTTTTATTTCTGAGCTCTTTCACAAGTTGTAAAAGCACATGTTTTTTCATATGAAATAATTCGTGACATCGTATTGGTTGTCCTTCCTATATATCTATGACAAAGTGATGCCCTCTATAAATTAAATCCCGCCACAGTTCTTTCACCATATATTTTTCATAATAATTGACGACTGTGTTACAATTAAAACTAACTAATGTAGCCATTAGCACCTCTTCAAATTCTTCGTCAAAAAACGATTCTTCCTTCGAATCCATTTGAAATTCAGTGATAACATTAAAAATAATTTTATAAATATTTAATGGGCTTAAACATAGAAATATAGCCATGAATATACAAATTCCAAAAGTGTAACTCACAAAACATTAATCATGAAGGGAAAAAACACTTCAGTTTAACAATTACCATAAAACTTGAACTAAGTTTTTTTCAATTCATTAGCTTGAAAGACATCAACGCAAATCTCAAGTTTGTTTTCTACTACTCGTGACCCTTTCATTTTGGAAAAAAAAAAAAAAACACAACCTAGAGAATAAGAAGAACAAGAACTAGAGGAAAGAGAAGGCTATGTGAGAGAATTGTTTCACATCTGTTCATTTTGAAGCCACAAGAGACGTTTCTTAGGGTCGTCCAATGCAATAAATAACTCCCTTTGCTCCTTTTTTTTTTGAATGCTCTACAAGCAAACATGTAAAGCTCACTTCTCTTTGGCACTTCTAGCATTTGATTTAGAATATCAATGCATTCTTTCATAGAGTCCCCTTGGTTAGCACGGCTAGACTTGGCAACCATTAACTCAATAGCCTCACAAATACGATCAAGGTTTTTATTCATATTTGCTGCAGAAGAAACTCATTTGCATCTCTCGGGTGGGGGAATCACATCTTCATTTCTCTTACGGCGACGTATATTAGTATTATTTCCAAGGCCTTCATTGTCTTCATTTAAGTCAGTTGCTCTAGGTTCTTCTTTATTTTGCACTAGACTATCTATTTCATCTTGTAGTTGACTGTCTTCACCTTGGCGTGGTCCCACATTATCATTTCGTAGTATTCCTTATGAGGTAGCATCCGGGCAATACTGTTTAAACAAAAAAGAAAAAATGATGAAATCTTATATCCTTCAATATCTATAACGCATATGTAACTAAGAATATATATACCTGCATATAGTCCTTCCACCGTTTGTCACTAGCAATAATTATGTTTTTCTCATAATCCCATCCAAGCCCTGACTCATGCTCTTTCAGCTTATACCATATCTTCCACTCTTGCTTTGTACTATCCCAATAATTTTTCATTTGCTTCTTATCATAGTTCCTACTAGTTCTCTTGTTAAACTCTGAAATGACATACTTCCAACCTAGTTTACAGAGAAAAATGCCTTGCTTTTCCCCTTTCCTTATTTGTTCATGACATAATTCCACGAAAATGCTATGTAGATCATTGTTCCAAATTGCTTTTTGGTTTGGGGATATTTTGGTTTTGCTATTTTGGTAAAGACACACTAGCATTCTGGTTATTTGCCATCTATTCATTTAAAAAAGAATGAATTAATGCTTGCTACATAAAAATTAAACAGAATACTAAATTCAGCCAAAAGGTTTTCTTCTTTTCATTAATTTTATCAGGTCTATATTATTGACCCATAAACAGCAAAAGGCACCCATGCTGGTACTCAACTAATGTTCTACAATTACAAATAAATGAAATAAAGAAATTCTCCTAGATTAATAACCCAATTGAAAACCATGAGCATACAAGAGAATAATGGGGACCACCTTCTAGATCTAATACATATTAATAACCCAATTGAAAACCATGAGCATACAAGAGAATAATGGGGACCACCTTCTAGATCTAATACATATAAAAGTATACAAAAGATGAGCAAATGTACACTGGGCCACATCATCCATGTGTCCATTATACATACGAGTTCTCAACATAATCAAAACTTGATAGTAATTTAAAGGATTCAAGCCAAGCCAATGACCCTAACTTTGATGGGCATCGAATCATGAAATACAAATATTTATAGGGCAAAATATATACATCTGCAAGACAGAATCAATATTTTACTTTGATGGGCATCCAAACATGAAATACAAATATTTACCTATTATATATTATTATACAAAAATTCTATTTCATACAATAACTTTATACAAAAAATTTTACTAAAATGATAGGATAGTAGTATTTTTTAAATTATGAGTCAAAGTAAGTAGTGGGTATTTTTATTTAAAATGAATGGATTTTAAGCAGCCCTATAATTCTATATAAAAAATTTTTATACAAAACTTAGGTTTGTATAGCATGGCTCTTATTAAGTTTTTATTTACATATATTTTTAAGTCCAAACATGAGAATATTTTAGCCTGTAAAACTAAATTTTTGCATGAAAAATATAACTAGCTTTTATTCTACTTCAGCAAAATACGTCAAAAAATGACAAATTATTTGTTTCTTAGGGAAAAAAATAGGTAGGACTCTCAATCTATTATACAATTTTTTTTTATATATTTTATTAGATTATGATACAATTTAAAATTGTAAGGATGCTAGTATAATACATTTTTGCTATGACATTATACATACACAATATATAATCAGTTCAATCAAAAGGCGAGAATTGCCATGGCACTCTACGCATAGAGGTAGCTTTGCCTCTAGATATTAGTTGATAAGGATTTTTAAAGTCTACAGATCAAATTAGAATATATATATATATATATATAGACTTTGGTGATATATATAATCAAATATGTTTTAGTTTCTTCCTAAGAAATTATGAGAGATTCAAATAGAGAATAAAAAAAATTGAAGTCAAAGTACTTGATAACACTCGAGCAGCAGCTTTTGAAGACTATGAACAATAGTAAGCGTCTTATATGCATTTGTATTTATAGGTTAGGGTTTGTAAATTTTATAACATATAAGGGTGTAATGGGAAGTATCCAACAAAAGTTAAGGACATTATTGAAAATCATAATTAATCACTTAATGGCCATTCCACTTGGCGAGAAGTGAATTCAACAACCATTTCGAAAGCAACCGTTGGTAGCTTCTTACAAATGGACTTTAGAAATTAAAACCTTTTATAGAAGCCCTTCTATTAATTTCACCAAACATTATAATTTTCACGAAAAGAATTTTTGTAGCAGGGAAGGAATTTCAAAAGCCCCGTCAACCTATATATTCATTTGGTTGTGTAAATAAAACTATTGCATTTTGACTTAAGTAATTCACATTTTGTCAATTTGTAATGGGTAAATTCAATATTTATATAGTTGCTTAACAAAATAGTTTTTCAGTTTCTTAATTTTAAATTAAGTAAATATGTGATTTAAAAAAATGGCAAAACTTAAATTTTTATAAAGAAAGTAAAATTTTGTAGGTTCCAAAAAAGCTGTTTAATTTTTATAACTAAATGCGCGTAAGTGAGCAATTGAAAATTAGTCAATTCACAATATTGTAGACAAACCAAACAGGTATATTAGACATCAAAGGCAGAGAAAAGGATCAACTGCTTAGTCACACAGTTCACGCAACATGGGTAACGAATTGCAAACTAGATCGCAGACAAGAATCAGTTGCTTAGTCACACAGTTCGGGTAACTAATTGCGAACTAGATTGCAGACTGACGGATTACGTGTGAAATGGAGTCAAATCCGCGGATTCAACACAAAAATGCAATTTTGGCCAGTGGATAATCGCCACGTGTATTGTGTATGTCATGTGGGAGTTGCACTGGATCAAGAACCCCTCAATGCTGTGGAAACTGCATGGAGAAGAATCGAACAAGTGCTTACATGACGTTACCCCAATGAACCATCACAAGAATTATATAATAAGTTCTTTTTTTTTTTTTGCTTTATTAGGTATTTGGTAGTTTATACAAAAAATTGATGCATGAAAAATTGAAATAACATGTATATAAATATACATATGTATAAAAAATACTTATATATATATATATATATATAATATTTATACGCTCTGGAGGCGCTCCCACTCTCGTTATATTTTGACAATAGATACTCTCGCTTTCACTTCTGCACTCGCACCCGTAACACAAATCGGTCACTTGATTCAGTTGAATAGATATAGTTCAGTAATTTAAATTACTTACCAATATTGATTTTTGATTCAAACTAGAAATAGAATATGAACAAAGGCTCACCCAACACATGGACAAAATCGTGTGGTTTGAACCGGGTTTGGAATGGTGCTAGACCAAATGCATTCAAACTAGTTTAAATCAAACTCTACTGATGCCAACGGGGCATGTTTGGGTCAGGAGATCCTTAACCCATTCCCGTCACGTCATCATGACCCCTCCCGCCATACCCCTCACTCG